>OMNZ01030684.1:0-12812 GCA_900303255.1 Lesueurigobius sanzi
TCTACATTATTTGGCTTATATCATGACAATTTTACTGATTCTAAGGTAATCTCACTTGAATTAGGGAAATAAAACTGCTCAAAGACCAATTTTCTGACCCCATTGGTAAATTAATTTAAATAAAAAAGGAACTAAGTATCTGACTATTGAAGCAAGTCAAAACAAGTGGTTAGAATTAGGTCAAATGAGCCACTAAATCAGCTCAAATTTAGATAAATAAGATGAATTTGGGTCATTTAAGCTTCTAGATATTTACTTTTTTGTGTAGATGTCCAATAATTTAGTATAGGTATCGAAAAAGGTATCATTCAGGTATCGGTATCGTAAACCAAGTATCGTTAAAGTACTAGTATCGAAAAAACATGAAAGGTACCCAGCCCTACATATTGGTGAAGAGAAAAAAAAATCATGATCTCCATAACAGACTTCCTTCCCCGTCGCTAGGCCATGCCCCCTAGGGTGGAGTGTTGCTATCTGTATCTTTTGCTATAGCCCTGTTGGTTAGTAGGAATGTGTTTGTTTATGCTTTGAGATTTACAAGTCGCTCATGTGATGCAAAAATATAATAATATGACCTGCGATGTTCCGCAGTGGGGTTTGACAAAGGAGAAAGATGAATAGTTCATCCCACTTAGAGCCACCGGAGATAAAAGCAAAGACATCATCCCGGATTCTTCATGTGGTGACCATTTCTTGCGCCCTACTGAGCTTCAAGGCAAAAACAACTCTTCCCTAAGTCTGGCAGCCATGCAGACAGATCAGTCTTCCGCTTCACCCTCCAGCCAGGCATGCGGCTCAGAACTCGAAAGTGTCACTGCAAATAATTACTTTCTCTTGTCCCTGCGCTGCTGCAAGTCAAACTCTTCTCTATGGCACTCTTGTTTGGTTGAAGAGGAGAGATCTGAGAGCAAATGAGGTCTTGGCGCTTTGCAGGATTACGGACCAGAGATTTCCGATTGTATTCTTCTGCTTGAATCTATTTACCTTCATCAGAATGCGCTGACTTGAGGCAAAGAGGATTTCTTATGCCAAGCTTTGGTGCGCAGATGTTTGAATCCAATTTCAGAACAACTGTAACAAATGTGCACTGACAGAGGAACAGGTGGAGAAGTAAATTTCAATTTTGAGCACAGCGCCATGTTGATGTTATGAAAAATGACATTTGGTAAAGTGTGAGGACTGAGGAGCAGACTTCACACAGACGGCAGATAACGCCTTGGTTTGTTCTTCGTTAGAGCAGCTCGAGTGGCATCTGTGTTCTGACCTTCACCTCGCTGCAAACCAGACGACTCAACGTGTCCACATGTGTAGAAGATGAGGAATTTTCACACAAAAAAATAAAACAATTCACAACTTTTCAAACACTGATGTGCGTCCACTTGATGGCAAGGTTAAAAACATAAATACAGCGATTAAAAGTCTGGATAAGTCACTTTGATGGACCAAAGAGGAGTTGAAGATCTATTCCACAGTTCTCATCAAAGACTTTAAGGACGACCATCTGAAATACGGCTGCTCACAGCTGTATCCTGTTGAGATACCGGGTTGATTTAATCTAATGATTTGATCTCATTTAAATCTAATATGAGCCTGGTGTGGTCAGAATGCAGCATGCAAAAACCTTCTACATCAACAGTCCACCAGCCCCAGCCACTCCTTAGTTTTGAAAAGCAGAACTATCTAAAGCACAGCTTTGGTAAATGGTTTCCTTTGCCTATGTGAAGGGTAAATCTGCTCTTTATCGTTAGCATGTTATTCAGATGTGCAATACAGCTTCCCAAAATGTGCTATTTTTTTCAATCTTTGTAACATTTCTCAACTCTGAAGAGCATAGATTAGTTTTTTCATTTGTCTCCTATTTTCTGAACTCTGCATTTATGATCTGCTCTGTTTAAAATGAATTAAATCCCACTGACCATCCATTGAATACAGTTGTGGCCAAACGTTTACATACCCTGGCAGTATGTCAGGGTATGTAAACTTATGCATTTCATAGAATATGAATGATAACACAAAAAGTATTTTTTCACTCATGGTTAGTGGTTATGTGAAGCCATTTATTGTCAAAACCTTTCAAACGCTTTTCAACTAGAAACATATTTTGTCCAATTTTGTCAGAGAGTCCTGTATTTCAGCTGAACTGAGTTTTTCTTTGCTCCTAAACAATTTTTTCCTGGTAGTTGTTTGAGTAGTTTCTGTTTCATTATGATTTCAAAAGAGTAAACTACACTACACAACTAGTAAACTGACAATAAATGGCTTCACATAACCACTAACCATGTGTGTTATCATTCATATTCTATGAAAAATGTCCAAAAGATTAACAGGGTATGTAAACTTTTGGCCACAACTGTATTCACAACATAACAACAACAACAATACAAATTCTCCATGCAGGCTGCCATATTTTCAATTTTTCTGGTGAATTACTCAGTCTTTCTATCATCTTTGACAAGTATCTTTATGTTGTGTAGCAAAGCTACTTTTTCTTTTCTACATGCTATCAGATTTATTACTGTAAAATGCCTGCTCTTCGGATGACCTCTGAGTGTGCACTTCTGTTGGTCACCTCTACCCCACATTTAGACACATGCAGGACAGTGCCGCTCCAGTGTCCAGCTGTCACAGTCTGTAGTTGTTGAGCAGCAGTAATTGTTCCACGCTGGCATAAAAGCCCACAGGAAATCCCTCCAACAAAAAGCCCGCCAGGCAGGAATGTTGGCACCTCACTGGTTCTTGAGTCCCAGGGCATTGACCAGGTTGGAGTGCCATGTGACGCGGCCAGGAATGCCCGAGGCTGATGCGGGGATGGAGGACAGTGCGGGGCAGCTCTGAGGTTAGTGGGGGATTTGGGGCCTGTAGTGCTAATCCTCAGTTGGCAGCCAGTAGAGACGTGTGAGGCCGTCCATCACCCACAAGTGCTCTGTGTCCTCTCTGTCAAACGCGCTTAAGGAATGAGTGCGACTGTGCCTTGGCAGTGAGTACAAGGCTAAAAGCTAACAGAGGGTGAGCGGGAATGCATTTGTTTCAGACAAGGGTAAGAAACTCAGGCAATGCAACTCAATACACAAAAATCATCGTGGTCTGTTTTTGTGAAATGGTTGTGGTATATTTAGACACACTTGAATAAAGGTCACAAGGTCTTTCAAATCAAAGTACATTGCAAGAATACTGTCAACATAATCTTGCCTTTTTCGTGGGGAGAGTCTATATGCAGAGCGTTTGTCATGACAGTGCACTGTCATCAAAGTAGATTTCTAACAAGCCAAGTGTCTGTCGCTGGAATCCTCCAACAACCATCCCAGCTGTGAGACTGTGGCGTGTTCTGGAAGACGAATTTTGATGGGAATTCTTCTGGGAGCCGATTTGTGCAGGAATGCACAGTCATCTAACCTCCCGGGCAACATTCTGGTTACACCACAGACCAGAGGGCCAGCGAAGTGAGAACAAGCGGAAACAACCGTTTGTACGTCTTCATCCCAACTTAACTAGACAAAATAATGCAGGACAACCATTCAACGCCACAGCCACTCCTTCACTGAGGGACTTCAGGATCTGTGATGAAGTGTTCTCTGTGCCATTCAGCCCAACAGATGGTTTGTTGTGTTGCCTTTGTTTGTTGAAGACTTTGTTGCTAAGAACAAAAATTGTAATGATTCACTGGCCGTTGGATAATCATTAAAGGTCTCCCTTCTAAACCTCTACAACTAGAAAAGTAGTGTCCTGCAAGAAAATATAAAAACTGTTTTTTTGGGGGGGCTTGTTTGACTTCAGTTCAGTGTAAAAGGGACAGACATTCAGCCAAATATCAAAGCTGGGAGTTGATCTCATGACACTGAGGCTGATCCAGTGTCCATTATGCATGTGCCTTTAGTCTATCGTGCCACATGCATAAACTGCTTCATAAAACACAGAATAAAAGAGGACACAGGCAAATATTACCGATGTCATTTTCATTCACGCGCACGCAATTCTGATAAAACCAAAATTTCCTTGACAGCTTCAAAAGGCATCAATTTATTCCTCATTTATTCAGCGGCATGACCTCCATTGTTGGTTAGCAAGCAAACCAATTCTCTCTCACAGCCCCATAATACAAACATGAAATGGACAGGCAGGAACGCTCTTGTCAGTCTACAGCTGTGCCCCTCCACAAAGTCACACAAGCCCTGAAAGGACAAATGTTTGTTTCCCTGTGCAGAATTAATGAGGGCATGGGTCCCTGCCACCTCCTCCTGCTCCCGCTCTGCCGGGGTTTGAAAGAGAGAAGTAAATATTAGGACTCTACTATTTAGAAACGTGCGGCCAAGAGAGGGGCAGCAGGAGAAATGAGAGCCTCGCTGGCAGCACATGTTGTGAACCCGACTTCCCCGGAGGATGTGACAGGAAGATGAGCGCTAACGGCTTTAACCCTTCGCACCGACTCACTCCAGTAATGGACAACGCAACTTTCCCCACATCAATTTTCACTTTGCTTTTTTAAACTCTGTGCATCATTTGTTTTCTGTCAGTTTGGGTTTCAGATGGGCAATACAAGCCTTCAGCAATCACTATTTATGGCGGGAAACAGAGACATTAACTTGAGTAATGCCCGTGCTATCGAGCAAGTCACTTTGAGGACAGGGGCGAGAATCAAATTAAAAACAAAAGGTGTCAATTGATATTTGTGAGATTTTTGTATTACAATCTAGCAGTGGTTAATTATCTTTCGTTGGTCAAACACTGTTCCAGCGTTAAGCTGTTTTTAACATTTTTTAGATCATATCTATCATAACGTTTTCCCCTTATTGTCAAAATAAATCCTTTCCACCTAATAAACTTGTAAAAGCATCAAAAAAGAGACCGCTAGGTTTAGCTGTCTGTATCTCATTGTAAAACATTTTGATTGATGACAAACCCAGAAGAATGCACTGAAAAACAGATTTGGGGAAGGGTTTGTAAACATGCAGTTGTGGCCAACGGTTTGACTCTTTTTAAAAATAATTTTGAAGTTGGGACTCAAACCCAGAACACTGAGCACAAAACAGTGTCATGCCCTTAAACCACTCGGCTGCACTGACAGTTTAAATGTTACTTCCTCTGTCGCTGTGTGAAAACGGGACACAGACACAGCATCCTAACTGCAGAAGAGTAAGGAGTTTCTTGACTTTGCTGAAATCTTGTTGAATTTTTTACAATGGCATGTTTTTGTGGCAAATCCTATTGCCTCATATGAAGTAACATAATCATAGTACATATGGATAGAAACAGCATTCACTCAAGTACTTGTACAGGTACTTGAATACTACTTATTGATTATTCTCTATGGTGTCAGTCTTTTATGCTAATACAGTTGTAAATACATTTCAACTCCACCTCTGTCATGAACATAAAAAAGCTCTACTTATAGCTTCCCGTAGTTTGAGAATCTGGCTGCACCTAAATATTCTGCACCCCTGTTTTAGTTATTAGTTATTTTACAGAGTATTTAGTGATAGCAGATTGTAATGACCACACACTGATTGCCCATAAGTGTTCTGGGAAGGGGGAGTTGGATAAAGGCTGCATTTTTCGGGGGAGGCAGAGAACGTGAGGCTGAATGTAGCAGCAGCAGAGGTTTTACTGCTCAGTGGGGGCTGAGTCCTTCCAGCTCTAATACAGGCCACTAAATACAAGCCACTAAATCAGAGCTCGCGACATATACGTACAATACGCTGTGGTCTGTGGGTCAGACACTGCACAGACCACGTAGACTTAAGCAAAATTTATTGATTCACGAGGGAAATTGCTTGGTCACAGTGACTCAAAAAGCCCAACTCAGTTCACCTCAGACATACACGGTTTATTTTCTGACTTGGTTGCTTATTTGATACACTGGCATTTCTAACATCCCAATTCTTCACCGGATGAGTTCATGAGCACATTTTACAACTTTCAGGGAACAATACTTTCACAGTATAGTGGAAAGACATGCACATCCTGGTCCTAAGTCAGCATCAAAACATAGACTATAAGATCTGCACAGGCTGCAGTTAGCTCACCAGGTTAATCAGCACCACAAAGTGACGTTTCAGGCATCAGACAAAGAAACAATATTATCACAGCAATGTAAACCAGTGGTTCTCAACTGGTCGGTCGGGACAAAAATGGGTCGTTGAAAAATTTTTAGTGGGTCGCAGGTCTTTCCTTGGGAACTTTTTCATATGTATCTGCACACAGTCTGTTAGAATCAGTTCTTTTGATCATAATTTTACCTTTATCATTCTATTTTTTAGTATTTAGTATCTTATCTTGTATTTTATACCTGTAAATGTGTACATATTCCCAGATATGTATATGCCAGAGTACCTACGTATATTCTGATTCTTTATTCACATTTTATTATTTTGTTGTTATTGTTTATTTTAAGATTACTATTTGAGCTACTGTGACAACGCAGTTTCCCTTGTGGATCAATAAAGTCTGTCTAAGTCTAAGTTATAGAATTATTGAGTGTTTATTCAATTATAATTTGTTGAAAACACAGTCTTCTTCTTCCTAGCATAGCAGGGTCTGCTGTTTGGCAGCTGCTCTCCATTTTGGCCGATCCAAGGCATCCTCTGTGGTGACTTTGGCGACTCGCATATCTTCTTTGACGGCATCCATCCAGCGCTTTTTGGGCTCTGGGTCATCGTCCAGGGAGGTCTAATCTCATGACTGTCTTTACCACTGATTCTTCAGCATTTCTAAACACGTGTCCAAACCAGCGCAATCGGGCTTCCTGAATCTTCTCCTGGATGAATTTGTTGAAAACATAGTATTTTATATTATTTATTTACTAAATTCAATTATTATTTGGGTCCCTGCTGTTCATTGTAGATTGATGGTGGGTCCCAACACCATCCCAGTTGAGAACCAATGATGTAAACAATTACTAGTTGTTAGTTCGCAATCAATAAAAGGCTTCATAATTAGATTTAAAGGTACTTTCTGTAAATGTCTGCTTTTTCTCCACATTTAATTCCTGAAAATTCAACATTTCATAGTTAAAAAAAAAAAAAATTATACTTGGATGTACAGTATATATTTGTTTATATATGAAAGCCGAATGCCCCCCCCCCCTTCCTAAAGTTTTCTTGTAAAAATACCAAATACAGTCTGTCAGCTTATTGCCATAACTTCTGCAGTGTTTTGACAGGACACCCAAGTCTCTATTACAACGCTATTAAGATGTCCAAATCATCTTTATTCAGCTCTTCCTCCCAACGCCCAAGGATCTGTGACATTTATGACAGAAAGATTAGGGCTTCTCAACTCCCGCCAAGTCACATCCCTTATTTTGTTGTGTTAAATTTCTTGTAGTTCCACACATTCGGGCACCTGTTCCCCTTTCAGTAGCAGGTTATTTGTGATTGATGACGGTGCGTATAGTTTCCAATGGGGATTTCTTTAACTAAAAACCTTGTCTTTTCCCACAGGCGAATCACCAATCAAAATTTTTACAAACCAGTGCAAACAGTGCTAATCACACATAATGGGTTTGCTGGCTGCCCTCCCCGCTCGGTCGTTTGCCAAATAAATTGTATTACCTCATTCAGCCTGGAAATATGGAAGCAGTTAAAGAAAAAGGGGGCTGGGGGTAAAACTGGCTACCACTCAAAATGACCCCCAATAATTCAAATGGAATAACGACAAATGTGTGTAAAGTCGGATCTATCCTCACAACCATTTGGCTTTTTTGGCCTTCTTTTTTTTCGTCCATAAAATACAGCCTTTAAAATGAAAGCTTTAGTTGAAAGATTCGCCCTTCCCGGAGATTGATTTATTGTGATGCGCTTCAGTTGGCGCAGAAAGAAAAAAAAATGTAATACTTCAGTCACTCATTTGGGAAACTTAAGAGAACATGCGGCCTCTATCCAGATCAATGGGGGTTTGAGTGTGTGCTGGGCTCAAATGGGCTTTTCTAGTGTGCCAGCTCCATTTCCAACATCTCTGGCTCTGTTATAACGCAGCGGATGATTTTCAGGCCTCGTCTTGTCCTCATGTTCTGGTGTTACGCTAATCACGCTCCCAGGGAATAAACGGCTTGATTTAAAGTGCTTTTGTCACGTTGAAAGCAGAATATTTGTTGGATATAAACACAACCCGCATCTGTTTTAAATACATCACCGTATATGACAAACATGGTCGTTTTTCAATCGCGGCCACTTCACGACGAGACAAAGGGCTACAGAGGCAGCGGCGGAAACAAATCTACAAATCAACAGTTATCTAATAGAATCCTGCGCAGTTTAGAGAAATGAAAATGTTTTATTGAGCTGTTAAAATTAACCTGGCGGGCTGTATATCACTGCAGTGTATTTCAGGACACACCAAAGGATTTGATTTAATGTCTCGCCTTGAGCTAAATAAAAACACATCAACACATGCCATAAACTAATGCGTAATTAAGTGCCCTTCTTTGATATCAAAATGTCTTTAAACCAATTTCACACTGTTAGTCTTTGTAAAGCAAATAAGCCTCTTAATTTGTCATTTATACAACATTAACATATAAAACATTAGCAAGCATTCCTCATCATTTGTTAATCATTTATGCAGTGATCCTGGCAGACCTCGGAAGCTAAGCAGACCAGGGCCTGGTCAGTGGAGACCACCAGGGAAAGGCCAGGAGGCTTGGGTGAATGTAGTGTGAGAGTGAGTGTTGGTGGTGGACAGAGTGGCCGATGACGCAGATTGGCAGCCTTGCTTCCGTCAGTCTACCCCTGGGCAGCTGTGGCTGCAAGAGTAGCTTACCACCACCAAGTGTGGAGTGAATGAATAATGCCATGTACACCGCCTTTGAGTGTCCAGAAAAGCACTATATAAAGACCAATGCATTATTATTGATGAAGACACACTGCAACTGTATCGCTCCGACTTGATGTTGAGCCTTTGACAACTAGCCTATTCCCTTTTCTGAACCTGAACCATTCCTGATTTGTGCCTAACTATAGGACACCTACACTGGGATCAATACAGACTGCATCTTTGGGAACACCCACAATCGGGGCTGCCAAAGGGTTCCGGTAAAACTGTTATTTATATGTAGCTTATTTCTTTATAAAAAATGACTATTTCAAATGACAAATTCTCAAATCCAATTGAATGAATGAATAATCTTTATTATCATCATAAAATGGCACATGCACACACTCATCAGTGTACCTTATGGTTGACAGCATTCAGTGGCAACTGCACTTGGATAAAAACTGTTCAATCTGTTCAATTTGTCCTGGTCTTAATGGACCTGTACCTACTACCTGAAGGTAGTAATTGAAAGAGGGAGTGTCCTGGATGTCAGGTGTCCCTGATGATGGTTTGCACCTTCTTGAGACATCGTGAGTTGTATAGCGCTGTCAGAGAGAGGAGAGGGCTTCCAGTGATCTTCTGAGCAGTGGTAATGATCTTCTGAAGCACTTTCCTCTGAGCCCCCGTGCAGCTGTTGTACCACACACACATGCAGTATGTGAGGATGCTCTCGATCGCACACCTATAGAAGGACACCAGCAGCACCTATAGAAGGACACCAGCAGCACCTATAGAAGGACACCAGCAGCACCTATAGAAGGACACCAGCAGCACCTATAGAAGGACACCAGCAGCACCTATAGAAGGACACCAGCAGCACCTATAGAAGGAAACCAGCAGCACCTATAGAAGAAAACCAGCAGCACCTATAGAAGAACACCAGCAGCACCTATAGAAGGACACCAGCAGCACCTATAGAAGGACACCAGCAGCACCTATAGAAGGACACCAGCAGTCTCTGGCAGATGTTATTTTCCTTAGGATCCTCAGGAAATCCAGTCTCTGTTGGGCCTTTTTCAGTAACTCAGAAGTGTTAACGCTCCAGCTCAGGTCCTCCTCAATGTGGACTCCAAGGAAACAGAAGTCTGTTACCCACGCTGTCTTCTCCAATGTGCAGAGGAGCCAGGTCGCTACTCCTCCTGAATGACCTACTTGGTCTTTGAAGTGTTGAGGAGTAAATTGTTCTCCTGACACCACGCTGTCAGCCGCTTCACCTCATCAGAGGTGCCTTGTCAGAGAGAGGGAGAATGGGGCGGTCCTGCATATTCACACTCTAAAATATACACTACCGCTCAAAAGTTTGGGGTCACTTTTTGATGTATGTTTTTTTCTTTGTTTTTAAGACATTTAGTTACATTGTAGATTCTCACTAAAGGCATTCAATGTATCCATGAACACATATGGAATTATGTTTTAAACAAAAAAGATCAACAAATAACACAGAAAAAAGGTTGAAACGCACAACTCTGTTGCTCCTTTTTTAATGATTTTATTGTCAACTCACCACAGTGGTAACGTTTTGGCCAAGGCCTTCGTCAGACAGTGCACCTTGTGCACTGTTAAACGAAAAATATGAAATCAAAATCGCCCCTTTTGCTTTGATTACTGCTTTTCACACTTTTGGCATTTTCTCAGTAAGCTTCACAATGTAGTCACCAGAAATGGTTTTCAGTTCAAAACCATTTCAGGTCATGACCTAATGAAGCTCACTAAGAAAATGCCAAAAGAAAAAAAAAAAAGAAAAAGAAAAGTGTAAATAGAGCAAAGGGCTATTTAGACCCGACAGTCCTGTCAATCCTCTGTGTGGGACAAAAAACACCATCCCTATTTCTAGCTGCTCCACAACTACGTTAACACATGCTGAATTATAGATTCACATTTTACCTAATAAAGATACAAACAAAGACATAAATAACTGAGAATGCTGACGTTTGGCTAGATGCTGTTGTGCCATGCTTTCATTTTTTATTAAACAATCTCAATTCAATTTAAATTTCCTTGTGTAACACTGTCAAAAACATTCCTAAAATGAGTAAAAAACATAGTGATTTTTTTCTGTCCCAATTATGACGCTATGTTATGTATGGCAAGACATACAGGATATATTTAGCTCATTTTGAATGACGACAAATAACGACAAATTACCCATGGTTTACAGACATGTAGTAATCATAAAATGTATCCAAATGTTCCCTAATTATTTTCACATTGGCCATAAAGCCATGCATCTTCCTCGTTAATAAAGTTGGCAGCACGAGACGGCCAACTGTTTTATGGGGATATTAGTGGGTTGAACATGCCTAATGTCGGGTGATAAAACACTTAAGGGATCGGCTGGAGGCTGTGAGTGTTGTGTGGGATCTGCCGTTATCAGGCCATCACTGTAGATCTGAGCGCTGCTGGCTGCAGGAATGTTTTTCATCACTCGCTCTCCCACACACTCCAGTGCTTAAAGTCACTTAAGAAAAGCCGAGCAAAGGTTACCAACAGGCGAAGGTGGAAAGTTTCCTATTACTTCAACTCGAGGAAATACTTGGTTGTAGATTTTTTTTTAAACTAAACTGTTGTAAAACTCTGAACCTAAACAAACATGGCAGCAATACCAAACATGCCCCTAATGGTCAGCTAGACACCGGCAATGCTGTTTTTTAATGTGATATAATTTGAAAGAAGGCCTAAAGCAGTGGGGGAAAGTAACAAATTAAAAAGTGAAAATACAAAAACTACTTCTAATTGACCTAAGTAGATTAGAATTAGAATTATTTTGAATAGATGTTTAAACACTTCACTATTTTCACAGTGAATCTAAAGCTAAAGTCGCTCTGATCAGTAACATCAGAATTTTATTTAAGTCTAAAACACCAGCGGCTCGTTCAGACTCTGACGTTTGATCTGGTTTAGATCTGGTTTAGATCTGGTTTAGATCTGGTTTAGATCTGGTTTAGATCTAGTTTAGATCTGGTTTAGATCTGGTTTAGATCTGGTTTAGATCTAGTTTAGATCTGGTTTAGATCTGGTTTAGATCTAGTTTAGATCTGGTTTAGGTCTAGTTTTATACAAACCACAAATAAAAAATATTATCTCTTTCAATTGTTTAAAAATTGGTCTGAAATACTTTTACTTTCTATTTTTAAAGTACATTTGAAAGTGGATACTTTGACCCATCTAAATGGCAACACAGTGAAGAACCTACCAGTCACACACAGAAGTGATGAAAAGTAAAGGCGCCATGCTAACCACCCATACAGCCACTGCACAATAACAGCTCAAATACACACTAATATCACATTTTGATTTTCTTGCATAAAAGGTTCCACAATGCACCTTTAAGTAAGACAATTGAGTACTTCTGGCCTAATGTGTCTGAAGTTATAGGCACTATACCTGATTTTTAAAATTATAAATATGGAAGAGGGAGCAAGTAAAATAATTGAATATTTGTGGTCCAACCTCATTCCTAACTTTCTTCACACATTTCCAAAATCCTGTTTCTTCTTAGAGATGAGTTTATAAGCACATTTCACAACTGGCGGGGTCACTTTTTAGGATCATAGTCACGTAAATGCAAGAAAACTAGCCTGCAAACCATGAAATTGACAATAAATGCTTCATATATACATTCCCAGATATGTCTAGGGCTGGGTACCGTTAAACGATACCAGTACAGTATCGAAAGAATAATGAAGGTACTACCGGTATCGAAAAATAAATTGGTACCAAAAACTGGTACCGAAAAAAAATATTTATCTTTAGAAAGCAAATTTGTCTTCCTGGTGGGTCTGAGACTGCAGTAAAGAAAGGGCTGAGGTGTTTCAGCTCAAATAAATGATAAAAACACTAAAAGAAACAGTATTTTATAGAATAAATGATCATTATTGTTCTGTTTTATGGTTCTACAACAAAACTAAAATCAAGCACGAGGATAAATGACTCGATTTGAGAATATTAGTCTTGTTTAGAGCAGTTTTGACTAGATTAGACTCATTTACTACCAGTGTTGGGGA
>OMNZ01030692.1:0-15084 GCA_900303255.1 Lesueurigobius sanzi
GGATTTCTCTAAAACCAGTACCTAGTCTACGTGATAAAACTTTACTAAACTTCCTGAAGACAAGAAGGGAGGAGTGAGAGGTCTGTCCACATGCGCTGCAGGTTACAACACACAGGAAGACATACTTTTGTTTTAGGACTCCCTTGAAAAAGAGATCTGCGGATCTCAATGGGACTTTCCTGGTTAAATAAAAATAAATAAAAAATAGTGCTAAAATGTTGAGAGGGAAATCAAGACACCAGGAGCTTAAGAGAAAAACTACAGAAAATGGGTCATACTCCCAGCAGCCCATCCAACTGTACACCACACCTTTAGGCTTTTATTTATTCAATAAAAATAAATAAAACAAGTCCCTTTTGATAAAATAAAATAAAAACAGTACTTTTTATTATAGTATAGCTATAGTTGGACAAGTAATTTAACAAATAATTGTGATTAACTGCAATTAATTGCTGGATTTATTTAATCGCGATTAAGAAAATTAATCGCGATTAATTTTCTGCAGATTTGCGATTAATTAGTTAATTTTTTTTTATCGATTCCCAGCCCTAATTTAAATAAATACACACGGTTTTCAAACACAAAATGTACGCTTTTAAAGATACCAATACTGTTATCTGAAACATGGAGAGGCTTCTCCTGATCTCAACTATCAGATTCTGCAAAAAAATCACTTTCACTCGGAAAACTCATGCCCCGTCACATATGTTATGGCAATCTTATTTTAAGAACACTTTTACATTTACGTTATATTTCCCAGTGTAAAGCTAAAATTCTGATCAAAATAACACATTTTAACAGAGTGTGTTTTTGCCAGACACATATAAAAAAGTTCCCCAGGAAAAGCTTACGATCCATTTGAAAACCACTGTTCTATTTAACGCTTTACTTTTAGTGTTACAAAAATACAAAAACATAGTACATAAACGTGTGCACCTCGACCACAACCTTCATCAATTTAAAAATATTTACCAAAATGTCTGGAGACAGACCCGACAAATGCAAGCAGACCACCCACAGGAAGATCATTAGAGAGATCGATTTTATAAAACCTTCTCATGGCGGGAGAGGAATAGTATTTATCGACTTCATAATTGCTGCCACACACGCATGGCCACCACACACTGTGAGTTTGAGGCTGTGAAAGACCCTGTCAGCTCTTGGAGCTATACGCTGCAGCTATTTCATCAGCAACAGGGAGCTCGCACACAGATAAATGTGGGTTTGATCTCGGCGTGGGTCTGTCCCCAGCTGCGGATCGGAGCAACCGGAGCCTCCGAGACAAAAACCAAAGAACTTCTCGTGCAAATTTCACTTTAAAGTTGGAGTTGTGCGATGTATAGTTCTCGCAAAAGATCAGTCCCTTATTCTGCATCATATTGAAGCGCTTTATGCATTAAAAAATATAGCCTATTGGGTCATTGGTTACCCGAGAACCTGCTTGAACCGGTGGATGAAGGGGAATTACTCTTAGTGTGTGTGGGGGTGTCGGGAGGTTGGGTGTGTGAAGGGGAATGTTTCTTTGTATGGAAATATGTGTAATATTCATGAGGCCTGGAGGGTTGAATGGGGGAAGGGGATTGGTTCTAAGTTGTAAGGCGCTTTGTGTTACATTCTTGAATGAAAAGTGCTTCATAAGCGAAGATGAATTGATTGACAAAAATGTGTAAAAGTGATCTAATCCAACTCTGATACAGGACGATATACGTATTATAAAAAATGGTTGGCAGCTCTAACTCTATAGGACAGTGGTTCTCAACTGGTTTAATGCCAGGACGCACCATCAGTATAACGCCAAGATCTGACCCAATTAAGAACTGAATTTAGGATACAAATATTGTAAGTCATTTAGTAATTATAGTAAATAAGCATGCATTAAATATTCCTAAAAGCTAAAATTATAATCAAAACAACTTTCTAACATACTCTAGGATGTTTTTGGGTGTTTTGCTGATGAAGATCTTAAAATGTACCCTAGAAAAGGGTTGCTTCCCACCAGTTGAGGACCACCGCTCTAGGACATGTATCTTCTCATGTGTGCGTGACAGTAAAGAGTTAAATATACTTTATTGATGGAAGTTCGTTCTCTGCATTTGACCCATCCTTCCATGGGGCGACCCATAAGGACCAGTGGGCAGCTGTGGGCACTGCGCCTGGGGAGCCATCTCTAGATGTTGAGCCAGGGTAATGGTCACAATCACCTGGCTGGAGGAGTTTACCTATTGTGCATGTTTTGGGTTGATGGGGGAAACCGGATCCAAACACAGGAGAAACAAACTCCACACAGAAAGGCCCGCACAGGCTGGGAATCGAGCCCGAGACCTTCTTGCATGTGAGGCAAGAGTGCTAACCGATCAGCCAGTCAGCTTACCCCAGGGCAGCTGTGGCTACAATAGTAGCTTACTACCACCAAATATGGAGTGAACTAATGACTACAGTGTAGAAAAACTGTTTGAAAAACTTGTGACACAGGCTTGTAAAGCACAATGCAAGTGCAAGCCATTAGTATTATTACTTGTTTGTTGGCAATACTTATACAGTTTTGGCCAAAAGTTTACATACCCTTTTAATCTTTTGGCCATTTTTCATAAAATATGACTGAAAACACAAACATCTCTTTTCCCCACTGATGGTTAGTGTTTGTGCGAAGCCATTTATTGTCAAAGAACTGAGTTTACTCTTTTGAAATCATAATGAAACAGAAACTACTCTAATGTCCCTGCCAGGGAAATTGTTCAGGAGCAAATTAAAACTCACTTCAGCTGAAATAAAGGACTCTCTGACAAAATTGGACTCTCTTTGTTTCAAGATGCACAACACTGCAAAAACTAATATCTTATTGAAGTAATCTTGAAATTAATTCAATTTTCTTGAAATAAGTACAGTTGTCCTTGGTTTGAGAAACTAATTTCCATGGGGCAAGTTTCTAACACTTGAATTAGGCAAAACACCAATAACAATCTTATTTCAAGTTATTTTTGTTTAATTTCGGGTGTGTTGAGGCTGTTTTTCATAATTTTAGTGCAAAATGCAGTATATATGAATATGTAAACTTTTAATCAGGGACATTTGGCTAGTTTATAGATGAAAAGCGTTTTTTTTTTTTTTTTTACCACAATAAATGGCTTCACGCAACCGCTAACCATGAGTGAAATACATGTTTTGTGTTATCATTCATAGTCTATGAAATGCATAAGTTTACAGACCCTGACATTCTGCCATGGGATGTAAACTTTTGGCCACAGAGGTATATCTCATATCCCGTCCGATTACCAACATAACAGTTTGTATTAAATGTTAATGTCTAACTCAAAATAAATAAATGAATAAAACAGCCCTGATGGTATTGGCTCTGCCTGTCTATGATTTTATTGTATTACTGTGCAGTGCATTTTCGAATAACTCTCGATTTACGTAACTGTGAGAAACAATGAGACTATACAGACTTGTTTGTGCTTCATGGTTCATACAATGTATTATGCCATGGTGAATACCTGACAATACTGAGCTGGAAGAAGGTCATTACTGTATGTAATTATTTGCATAAATACATTTTTACAATTGAAAGATTTGGAGTTCATGGGTGACAGAGGTTGACAGCTTTTCAAAGTGATTTTCCTGTCAATGTGATTTTTGCTTCACTGCACATCTATTATTCCTCACCTTTTCCACGTGTATAGAGACCTGTCCATCAGACCAGGCACCTTTGGTTGACAAAAGATGTTGTTTTGATATCACTGGGGGAAAAAGAGCAGATAGAGCAACAGGAGAGATGACACTGAGGCCACTGACAGCAGGACGGTGTGTGCACAGCAAGATAAGCAACAGCATAATGAGGAAAAGGTTGGAATATAATTGTAAATAATGTATAATTGTAATATAATTGTGAATTCTTGTCGGGTCTATAGCTTCATCAGCTCCCAATTGTTCTTGGTCCATTTAGCCAACTAACAGAGGCAGGGACTTTTGAAATGTCATAAAATGTGAACTTGGATAATGCAGAGCTTGGTAGTGTGTGGGTGTGAGCAGACAGCTATGGGTTTCTACAAAAGAAATGTGTCTTGGTTAAACTTAGAGCTGTTTGCCTTTAATACATCAGTGTGAGTTTCTTCTGCTTCTGTCAGTCTACCTCAGGGGAAACTGTGGCTCCTAATGTAGCTTACCACCATCAGCCTGGAGTGCATGAAGCCCCCTCCCTTTCATGTGTGAAGCGCTTTGGGTGTGACTATGTCATATGAAAAGCGCTATACAAATAAGATCCCCTTTGAGCTCGGAACAGAGCCGCTACTCCTTCACGTCGAAAAGAGCCAGCTGAGGTGGCTCGGGCACTGTTTCAGATCCCTCCTGGAGAGGTGTTCCAGGCTCATCCCACTGGGAGGAGGCCCCAGGGAAGACCCAGGACACGCTGGAAAGACGATGTCTTTAAGCTGGCCTGGGAACGCCTTGGGATTCCTGCTCAGACTGTTGCCTCTGTGACCCGGCCCCGGATAAAGCAGAAGAAAATGGATGGATGGATATTCAGTATTCTGTAACTGAATACAATTTCATAGTGTATACTGTACATATTAGTTGAAAAACTTCTGGTCTTCCCACATGCCTTATACACGTGGAAGAACCCAGCAACATGTTTTAAAAGATTTTAATACATGGAGAATTAATATTGTGGGAGGAATGCCATGGTTCTTTGCTTTTTGTTTACATTTCAAGCCATTCGTGGTCCTTTGAACCTGTTCATTTCACTCAGATGCACATGTTGTGACAGTCAATCAATCAATGAATCAATTTGTGGATGCAGTTATTTAACTCAAAGTGCTTGGCATGGTGAGTGAAGTGGTGGTGTAATATGATGAACTATAGAGCAGTGTAATATGATAGTCCCATGCACACAAGGGGCATGGGACTATCTCTGACAAATTATGACAAACAAAGATTACATAAAGGACAGTCACTGGCAGCGTTAAAGGGGACATATCATGCACAACTGAGGCTTCAAAACATTTCTCTTGGTACCTCAGCATTGAGGTAAGAATATTTCATGGGCCCAAAGCTCCCTCTGCAGGAAGCAGTGGGAATAAAACAGCAAATACAAGCGTCCAGCTTCAACGGCTGCTCGCACACGTCATCCAGTCAATTTATTTTTGTTTCAAAATATCTCAACACGACTGCAGACAGACACACAGGCACTGCAGACATCAAAACTAGCAAAAATAATGTCCAAACTAATGCAACTTGTTTTCAGCAGCTGACAACCATATTTAGGGGACCCACATCCAGAGGTTGAGCTGGTTTGATCAGCCACTCGGCAGGAGGATAAGCTGAAAGTAGACAAATACATAATAATTATTATTTTTGTCTACTGTATTCCTTAACCAACACTCACAAACATTAAACTCACAGCAAACTTATTCCTCTCACCTCCTTAGTCTTCTCAGTATAAAGCTAATACAGTATAGGCATCACTTTAATTTGAGAAACTAAAACGTTACTATGTTCCCTCTTCCTTTTTGTATTATGAAGTAAGAGTTGTCTTTTTAGTCTAAATCTAATGCATTCATCCAGTGACCCGCTGTGGCAAACAAAAAAGCCAAGTTGATTTATTCAACAAACCATTTGAGGCTGAAGTTAATAAGCCCGGGACCTGTCCTGGCCCAGAGAAAAAGTTCAAGAAGAGGCATAATGAACTGTAATTTACTCATTGTTTCCACTTGGCTTCTTGTGCACAGATTCAACTAACAAGGGGAGAAAAGATTATGGTAAAAGATTTTATGATAATATTTCTTCAAGTGGCTCTAAGTGAGGCGTTAGTCCTAAAGAGAAAGTAAATATATTTCTACAATATATACATTATAGCAGGCCCGTCGACAGGGGGGGGCAAAGGGGTATGTTGTCCCCGGGCCTCAGGACCCGGGGGCCCAGCAAGGAGCCCTCAATATATTTTCCCTTTTTTCTTCATGATTCATTTATTTTTAATATCATTACTCGCTTTAACATGTATTTTCATGCATAAAATTATCTCAATAGCTCATGATGCTTTATTGTTGTCTTATCTTTTTGTCTACTTTTTCATAAGTTCTATGAATGTGTGCCGGGTTAGAAGTTAATCGTATTTAGACTAAATTAAAGAGGCTTTGATAACAAATACCAGTCAGGTGCAGTTTCAGTTCATTTTAAAACAGTGGTTCTCAAACTGTGGGTCAGGGACCAGATGTTGGACATGTAGCACAGGCCTGAGACACTGTTTATGAAATGATGAAATGATGAATGAGTGAATGGAGTGTTCGCTAACCAGGACCAAATAAAGGGAGTGATGAGAGAACAGTGGTGTCAAATTGTGGGAAAGGGCCCCAAAATATAGCCTATAAAATGATTTATTTTAAAAACGCTGTAGCAAATAGCCACTGCCGGAGAGGTCGGGTCGTGGGGGGCCCATGAGAAACCTTCTTGCCCCGGGCACCACCAAGTCTGTCAACTGCCCTGCATTATAGAATATTACGGTTATGTCACACATCTGCTGTTGATCTTCATCTGTACATCCTGCTGTTTTGGGTTAGATTTGATATTTTATTATATATATTTTTTTATCTTACCATATTTTTATGCATGCCTATAGTTTTTTTTAATAGTTTATTATTCATAATTATTACAAGTTTATGTCTCATGTTGCACGATTGCACCCAAAAAAAATAGTTTGTGAATCCTTTTTCTGATTGTGACATCAGCGTGAACTGCCTTATGAGATTTCTCATTTCTTGTACATTGGCCACTCTGTGTTTGCTCACCTCTCTCACCTAATCCATGCTAAAACACTCAGCTAATATATGGAAGATTACAAGATTATGAAATGTTATGCTTGTTGAAACATAATACATACAACACATAATACAAACATGATACATCTGTGAAATCGCTAGCCTCATTATGTTGGCAGGGGTTGCATAAGAGACATTCTTAGTGAAGTGACGTCTGGGGGATTGGACCAGCGCTCGCCTCTGATTTATCGTGTCTGCGACCACTTGTTGAAGAGGCAGAGGAGGTAAGATGTGCTGCCTGGACGTGTTATGTCATTGTACATTGAAAAAAAAAATGAAAAAAAAGTGGGATGGGGGCTAGTATTGTGTTTAACCTACGTGAAACATGCACAAAAACATGAACCATGTAGAATGAACACAATACAATATTGGACACTGGTCACAAACCGTTCGGGTTGATGCGAGTTTTAGATAATGTGGAAGTGGTGTAGAATCAATAGCACCAAAACAGAGATGAAGAGTGAGTAATGCAGCGTTCCAGTTGATGTCGAACACTATACTCGGGCTGGGGCTATGATAAAGCCCGACTTAGAGAAAGCTACATGGCGGTGCACTGTCTAACACTACAGACAAAGTGCTTGGGGAAGTCAGTAACACAACAAATTGCTTTTTTGGGGAAGATGCTCTTTGGTGTTGGGGCACATAAATTCAAGAAAAAAAACAAAAAGCCAAGGCACTCCTCCCACAACATTAATTCTCTGTTTGCACTTTCTAAAAAGCCTTTATTTTGCTGGGCTTGTGCATATTAAAATCATCGAAAACAAATTGCTGGTTCCTTCCACGTGTATCGGCTCCAAAGAAGCCTTTTTCAGGAAGTGACAATATTTGTATATTTCTTGTTATCCTAAGACCTTGTTGCTCGGCCGCTGTCTCTCATGAGCCTCAGCAGTTATTAAATAGACTGATCTGTGATGCTAATGTTGCTGTCGCCTTATGTGCCCACCACGGGCTAAAGACAACAAGAGCTACAGTAACTGCACTCTGCAACATCATGAAATCATAAATACAACCAGACTGTTTGGGTTTATGACGTAAGTTAGTTAGGGGCATAAAAGCTAACTTATACCAGATTTGTAGCTCTGTGTCACTGTCTCTCATTACACTTTCCAACTTGACACTGGAACACAGTAACACGCAGGAAACGTCTGCCCCAGCTCGGAGTTCCAACTGGAACGCAGCATAACATGACCTGAGGTCGCAGGCAAAGATTCTTCAGTCTTCATCTGTACTCTGTAGTTGAAGTGTAGGACGTTTTGTTCTTTATCCCAAGAACTTCATCAGCACTGAGCAGAATTGACATGCTTGTGGGTCTTTTATGAAGAAACAAGTCTCTAATGGCTTGTTTACATCTGCCCGACTCTAAAGTGCTGTACTCGACTCTTCCTGCCTATGAAGAGTCGAGTACTGGCAGGTACGTTTTCATGAACATAAAACCTGAAGCACACAGCAAAAACATATTCATGACTCTACAAAGTAATGGAGACAAAATCACGCCAAGTAGAGTAGAGCTGAATGAGGCAGGGTAAAGTAGGGTAGGTGGAAACAAGCCATAAGTCCCACCTCTCTCCTCCGACTGGTTTCTTCATAAAAGATCCACAAGTGTGTCAATTCTGCTCAGTCCTGACAAAGTTCTTGGGATAAAGAACAAAACATCCTGCACTTCAACTACAGAGTACAGATGAAGACTGAAGAATCTTTGCCTACAATGGACAACTGAGGTCTTTATATTCACGTCATACTGAATACAAATGCTGTCCCAACAGTGACTGGGCAATGCTACAAGCTCCACTGGCTGTGTGTGAAGAATTGTCAGTAACAGACATTGGACAAAGCTTCTCTCTGTGGCTCAAATCTATACGTTTTAGAGAAATTGCATCTAAACTACTTTCATAGACACCAGCTTTTCCGTTTAGGCTTCTTCAGATTTGACCATCAAGAATCATAAGTAACTTTCTTACAGTTACAGAATTGACGTTGTAATGTGTAAAGCCATCAGCATTGCGCCTTCTTCATTCACCTTTGAGCAGGAAGCCTTTGGTGCCCCATGTGCCTCCTAAGCCTCTGTACTTCAAGACCTCCCGTGCCTAACTGCTCTGCTGGGATCCACGTTACATAACTTAATTAGAAAGCTAAGCTCAAAGTTAAACAATGGAAGTTCTGTACCGGTCTTCAAGTTGTGTTTTTTTTTTTTTCTTTACCATGTGAGATAGTCTCAAAGGCAAACTCTGAAACTCCCAACACATGGAGTCAGTAAAGGATGGCTTTGCATTTCCCTGAAGTTATTCTTGTCCAATATTATTCGTGCACTATATCAGCAGATTATCAACACAATGGTGAGAGACAGGGCTCAAACATTTCTTTTCATAGAGCATATCAAAGGACACCCTCAGTAGAATTTGAGAAAAGTTACATTTCAGTAATAACTCATTGACCAAACAAGCCACAATGGAACTTTATTGTGAGATGTCGAGATATGATCGAACAATGTTTCTGTAGACGCAAAACGACCCTATACTAACGTGTCTCATTTTAGAGTACATTTCTTTTGCCACCATAACCCCTACTGTGGCATTATGGATTTTTAATGGTATTAAAATAATTGGAACAGTCAGCAGATGGTGCCAGTCCCCAAAAAACAGGATTCACGTTGCCCTTGTCTAGTAACTATCCAAACTAACCCATTTTCAAACTTTAGGTGGACCTAAAGTTTGAAAATGGGTTCTCGTAACCTCTCTATTGTCTCACCCTTGGCTAACTTCTAAGGCCCCATCCACATGAAGACCAAACATGGAGCCCGTTCAGTAAATGTGTGCATCCACATGGATCTACTCATTTGTGTGGATAGATTTAAAGTACGAGAGCAGAAATACTGTCAGTGAACTCTGTCAGGACAAAAACACACAGAATGGAGGATATTTCTTTGGGGCTTTTCACCCGTGTGTCAGCTGTGCCTCGCGGTGAAGCAGAGGAGAAGTATCACGGTCAGAACAGGCTGGATTGGGTTGATAAAGCCATTATAAGGTCAGTAGATTATACAAAACACACACAACGCTGGCGCTGTGACGTAAATGGTAAATGGTCAATGGTCACATTTATATAGCGCTTTTCTACCTGCTTTAGGCACTCAAAGCGCTTTACATCAAGGAACCACCCACCCATTCACTCTCTCATTCATACACCAGTGTATGCAGCCACTGGAGGCAAGGTGGGTGAAGTGTCTTGCCCAAGGACACAGCGACAGTGTACACCTGCGGGGATCGAACCGCTAACCCTCCGATTACAAGACGACCCGCTCTACTACCTGCGCCACTGTCGCCCCATGACGTCATCATTTTAGGAAAGCCAGTAACAATGGAGCCGCGAAAACTGCGTTTTGAAATCTTTCCACCCTGAGACGTAGTTTCAAACTTCATCGTTTACACCCCCCCAAAACGCCGGCTTCATGTGGATGATACGCCGGTTTGATATAATACTTTTGCGTTTAGGCCCGTCTTCGTCTTCGTGTGGACGTTGACACTAAGTCTGTTGAAATTCCCTATGGCCCTGCTGCTCCCAGTAGTCTGGGTCATTAGCATGACAGTGGAGATGGTTTCACTCTCAGGTTGTTATTGTCAATAGGTTTCTGTCTCAGTAAGTTGTAATAGATTGGGTCCAACTTGAATCTGTGTCCTCCATTGCGATTAATAGCTGGATTTTCTTATTTTTTCTTCTTCTTTTTTTAAAACAAATATGGCCTCTTTGACACCTCTCTCAAACCATCTACTTTCTATTGATCAAACCTTAACCTCACTCTCCTCAAATGAGTGTTTGGTGGCTTTTAGGTGGAGATGCACAAACGTCCAACACTTCAACTACAGAGTACAGACAACTCCTGTACGACTGAGAACCTACACAAACTAAGCATTTTAAATAAATTTCACAACTTTTGTTGGAGAACCATCGTAGGCAAAAATGCTTCAGGCTTCATCTGTACTCTGTAGTTGACGTGTAGGACGTGTAGGACAAAGATCGACTTGAGCACGCTCGTGGGTCTCTTATGGGTAAACCAGAAGGAGGAGTTGACCTCTAAGTCCCTCCTCTCTTGGTGTAGAAGGTAGGCGAACATCTAAGCCTATTCATAGTTAATTTAGCTCATTAACTCCCCATTGTTTCACCCTGGGCTAAGTTAAGTCATTAACACTCCCCTATGGCTCTGCTGAGCCCAGTAGCCCAGGCTCATTAGCATGGCAGTGGAGATGGTTTCAATGGTTTTGTTGGAGAAAAGAAAAACAAGGTAATACAGACTCATGAGATCAACCATGGACTCAGTACAACTTACTCAAATACAGCAATGATTTACTGCAATGTTAAACAAGAGTGAACACAGATAAGAAGGAGAAAACAGGAAAATTACCTAATAACTAGCATCATAGGTAAATATATTTAAAAAAATGAGTTTGAGGAGCTATAGTTACCACAATAATTGTCAGTGAGTAGTATATTTCACCTTGAATGAAAGACAAGAATGTCTTCTTTACAATTATACCAAATACAATATTATACACCATCGATGGGCTGGACATGGCCTAAACCAAAATATGGACCAGCATCAAAAGTGACTTTTGACATGGGGTTTGCTCACTTAAAATACCAAAAACTATATTTATAGATAAAGCTGTAACTCCAAATAAGCTATTATAAATAATTAAAGATAATTAAATAAAGCTTAGATGTGGACTTTTTAAATTGTACCAATAGTTGGTTTGCAGTATTTTACTTTCATCTCATAATTTGTTGTAAAGTGTTTTTAATCCAACACGTTTCTGTTTTTGCTCCGAGTTGGTGTTGAGGATAACAAGGATTTATGCACTGCCCACCTTCTCCAGATGATGGCGCCAAAGAGCCTGACAATCAACCTGTTTCCCATTCGCTTTGGCCCATGTTCTCAGATCAGAATTGATATTTTCGAAATTTGTAGTGCATTTCTCAAAACAGTTCATAAAACCCGCAAAACACAATGTCTTGATTTCAGAGTCAAGTAACCTCCTCAAAACGGTTAGTTAATCCACCAAAAGTAAGCATTTCTCTCAGTGAACATATGAGAGCCCCCAGAATATAAACATTTCACTGTGCTTCCTCCTTGATGTACTTGGTAATGATTGTTCAAAGTATTATTATTATTATTGTTGTTGTGTAGTGTTGTGAAATGTTACACATGGGAATCTATTTTTCCTCGTACTCATTTTTACTGTGGTTTGAGGGTATGTACTGCATGTATGGAGTACCAAGTATGCATGTGGGACAAATGTTGCTGTATTTATTGCTGTGATTTGTTTGTTTGTTTTCTTTTCTGTGTATTGTTTCATTTTTTACTATTATTTTATGTTTTATTAGTATTTTAATTAATGAATTTCTTTTGTGTTCTGGAACTGTCTTTAGGACCCCCTCGCAAATGAGATGTCATATCCTGCTAATAAAAAATATTAATTTTAACTTGGTCAGTTGGATTTTTTTAACTAATAGAAGGCAAAGAGTAAGGGTAAATGGACTCCTATCTGAGAGCATCAGCACTTCCGTAGGTTTGCCACAAGGGTGCATCCTATCCCCTTTACTTTTCATCTTACACACTAATATGTGTCAAAGTAAATCTGACTGGTAAATCATAAAGTATGCGGTATGACTCTGCAAGGAGATGAGAATGCACACGGCCCTATTGTTGATGACTTTGTAAATTGGTGCAAGGAGTCTCATCTTGATTTGAATGTCTGCAAAACAAAAGACGTGCATTGACTTCAGAAGGAAGCCTCATGCTCCTGATGCCACTAAAATTGAAGGGGGAATCATTCAGTGTGTGGACTCGTATAAATACCTTGGAACAATTATCGCAAAACTAAATTTTGAAGATAACTGTGTTGCTGTGGTGAAAAGGGGCCACCAACGTTTGCATTGTCTACGAAAGCTTTCCTTTTTTCATGTTGACTGCTCTATAATGACTTTGTTCTACAGAGGTTTTGTTGAATCAGTTTTGTCTTTTGCATTAGTCTCATGGTATAAGAGTCTGAACTTAAAGAACAAGAACTTGCTTTCCCAAATTGTTAAATGGTCTAGTAAACTGATTGGACATACGTACAGCTGCATCCAGAGTCTCTCTACACGCAGCAGCTCCAGCGCTTAGCTAGGGCCATGTCTGATGATGAGCCGCATCCTTTGAACAAAGAGTTTGAACTTCTTCCAACTGGACAAAGGTTTTTAGTTCCAAGATGTAAAACTAAACGGTTTAATAAATAGCTTTATTCCAAGTGCAGTGTCAGCGGTGAATAAGCACTAAATGTACTTGTACTGGGTATGGGCTAACCTTAGGGCACTAGCTCTCATAATAATAATGATGATTTACACTTTCTTGTGTATGTGCATTTTGTTTGTTTATGAATTGTATTGTATTGCAATGCCTACTCAACTGCAAGCCAATTCTGCCTACGGGTATAAATAAAGTTACCATCCATTCATCCATCTTCTTCCGCTTATCTATTGCTGGGTCGCGAGGGGAGCAGTCCAAGCTGCCTGGCTCACATTGCACTAGTCCCTTATGGCTCCACCTGCAGGTGGTGGGTCCACGGGAGGACGGCCTTACAAGGCTCGTCTGAGCGACGTAACTGTCCGTGATGGTCTCATCATAAGGGGCTCTGAACCGCTCTTGGTCTGACCCGTCACCTAAGACCCTACCAGGAGCATAATGCCCCAGACAACAGAGCTCCTAGGATCATTCAGGTGCTCAAACCCCTCCACCACAATAAGGTGACGGCTCAAGGAGGGGATATTAAGTTACCTACCTACCTAACGCATTTTTAGTGCAGTGTTTTCAACATCACCATCAAAATGGTGCAACTGGTCGTCGGCTTATTCTCCTTCATAGAGATTTGTGTTTCAAAAATGTTTCTAAGGAGGAAAATAAGCCATTTACTGACAACATTTTACAGGTTACTATTTTCAGTCTCAGCTCCTGCTGAAGACATAAAATACCACAGACTCATTTCCATCATTCTCCATGAAGCAAGAACACCAACAGGTTAGAACAGGCATCTCCAACCAGTAGCTCGGGAGCTACCAGTAGCTCGCCAGCCCTTCCCAAGTAGCTCGCCAAAGGCTTTCTACATTTCTACATACGTTTGATGAGGCAAATTTTAGATAAAATATCTCCAAACATTTAGGTGAATATAGCAAAGTAAAAAGCGGAAACTACTGTAATTATCTTTAATTGTGTTAAATTATCATCTTGACAGTCCAATACTGTAGCTACATGTGATTGTTTAAAGCAGAAGTAGCTCACTGCCATTTTTGTTGCGCAAAAATGGGGTCATAAAGGTTGGAGTCCTCTGGGTTTGAACTTTATAGATGACTGTTGTTTGTACAGATACTATTGTATTTCACTTTTTTTTTTACACACATGAACTGTATTTAGTTGAGGTCACAGAGACTGTGGGTGGACTGTAATGTTTGAGTGGCAGTGGGGCATCTGTCAGGAGCAGGGGGCAGAGCAGTTGGATAACCTTCTCCAGATTCTGCTTTCTAATCATTTCATTACTCGTTATACTTTGTTCAGTATATTTTTTCACTGTATTTCTTACAGTTTTCATTCAGACTCATCTTGTAAAACTCCTGCCATCAGTGTTGAAAATACCATGCTCCATGTATTACAACAATGTATTACGGCATTTCGTGACGTTGGGTGTTTCTCAATAGGTTGCGTTCACGTTCTTGAATTCCAGTTCAGTTAGAGGGCAGGCGGAGGGCAGGTGGAGGGCAGGCGGAGGGCAGGCGGAGGGCAGGCGGAGGGCAGGTGGAGGGCAGGCGGAGGGCAGCGGCCAATACAACTCTATGGGAGACGTTTTTGAAGGAAATTTAAAAAAAGCAAATTCACAGATGTTGTTCCTAGTATTAATTATTTGATAGTGACAGGATTCTTATGACTGAAAAAGCTTTCTATTGGCCAGTATCACACACACGCTTTTGAATATTTTCTCCACTTTTGGACACCTTTATGAGAAGATAATTATAGCTTATTTCATACAGTGCCTCTCGAAAGTACTAATACACCTTGAACTTTTGTACATTTTGTCATGTTTACAACCATAAACATAAATATTTTATTTTGAATTTTTTTACTGAAAGTTCACACACAAGTAACAGACAACTGTGAAGTGAAAGCAAAATGATACATGATTCTGTTATTTTTCAAAAAATAGAAAACCGAAAAGTCTGGCATGCACAAGTATTCATACAGCATGAGTTAATACTT
>OMNZ01030696.1:0-23878 GCA_900303255.1 Lesueurigobius sanzi
AGGTCATGAACATGGAGAGTCAATCTATCTGATGATTGCTTAGGTCTAACTATCTTTGGCCCACCCCCTTACTTTGCATTTGGCGAGAGGAATCAACAAAAGAATAATGCAGGCCGTAAAAATAAAGCAGGCTGAAAGAATAAAGCAGAGGGAAAAAATAATGTTGGGTGTACAAATAAAGCAGAGTGTAAAAATCAAACCAAAAATAAATGAAAAATAAATAAATGAATGAATTAAGGAATAAATAAATAAATGCAGACAGAAAATATTAATGAGGCTTTATTTTTTTGTTTTAAGCACAAAACAGGCGTTTAAAAATAATTATATATTTTTTATCTCAGCATTTGTAGTGATATCTTAATAATTATTTGCCAATATGGACATTTATTTATTCATTTATTTATTTATTATTTTGGCAGTTTTAGTCCTCCATAAGTCTATCTCTGTCAGTGACATAGAGGGAAACTCCATAGGATTCTGACTCACTCATTCGTCATTGGTGTAATATGGTTGGCACGGCAACAGTTATGGTCTGTTTACCTCTGTTACTTCCTGTGCCTATGCCCTTTCCTCAGCCCTTCCCCGACCAATAGAGTTCAGGATCGTGATATCACATCCATATTTTACTAATGGATGTTTAAAAAGGTAAAATAGTGGAGTTATCGTTCATATCAAACTCTATTCACCTTATTCTGCCCCGCCCACCTTTGTTGTAAAAGCATTTCCTGTTTGTATTGGCACTTCCTGTGAGCTGGATTTCCATTGATGTCAAAAACAAAAAAACTCAAAGTAAATAAGTTTGTTTGTCTCAGGTTTAGTTTTAGTGGAGACGACATGAAAAAAGTGACCGAAAATGATTTGTTTGCGATATTATCACTTTCTTATTGTTGTCTAATTGACTAATTGTCTGTGAGGAACTCTAGGACCAAAGCTGATGGATATATTTACACAGCAGTTTGTTGTAAATGGTACATGTTGCACCAATAACAAAAATAAAAAACAATATCAGCTCATGTCAGACCTGCAGTTTGACCAGAAACACAAGATGGTGGCCCCCACTGCAACTTCCTGAATAAGGTGGATAAGGAAGTGAAAAAATAAACATTGTAAAAACTGTCAAACCAGTGAAAACTAGGTAAAGCTTTTGGCCAAATCAGAAGTATCATTGTTATAGTGACAAACAATTTACTCTAATGTGCCATATGCACTCTGTTTCACACATGTGGCTCTTATATTCTATACACACCCCTTTATTAACTATATAAGTCCTATACAAAGACAAGGATATTCAACACATTAGATTTTAATATACAATTATATCTAAGTTTTGCAAATGGCTCTGAAATCTATGTCACTGTACTATATGTCCATCCGCCATGCTCACCCACATGCCGTTGCACAGCATGATCATGTTTGTCACGTCGAGCTGTTGCTGTGGCTCCTATATTGACCGTAAGATAGTATAGGAGCGGTGTAATCGGTGTGGCTAACGCAGATGTGAGGAGCACGGAGCGTTCACATGCTCTAACTCTGTTTTCTGGCCTTGCAGGAATGAAGACCTTAAAGAGATGTTGGAGAGCAACAAGGAATCCCTTAAATTGGAGGCCATGAAACGGATTGTCGGGGTGGGTGCACGGAGAAGATTGTCAGACTTTGTTTACTGTCTGCTCTGCTACATTTACTTAATGTAAAACAAAAAAAACCAACCTCTTCTTCACTTTGTGTTTCATCAAGCTTGTTTTTGTTTGCTTTTCAGTTGATTGCCAAAGGGAAAAATGCGTCCGAGTTGTTTCCAGCTGTTGTTAAGAACGTTGCAAGTAAAAACATTGAGGTAGTACATTTATTGAACAATAAAAGAAAATGCTTAATAGATGTGTTGGCATTGATTAAATTATTGCCAATAGAATACCAGTTTACAGTGATTTTCCTCATGTCCACAAAAACACGATCCGGTCTTAGCAGGACATGATTGTTTAAAAGGTAAACAATATTGCTGAGATGTGTTTTAACTCCTAGGGCTCGTGAATATTGATTAGCGGCAGTGGAATATTCAGGTAGAGCGAGGGGCAGCATGTGAACAGGAGGCCTTAAGCTGAGTGCTGTGAGTGAGGCATGCATCCAAAGTAGCTCATGGCAGGGGAGGGGAAGCAGGTGGGTGGATGTAATTGCACAAGAAAGCCCACAGTCACGTCTCCTCTCCCTCCTCGCACACACCAGCTGCTAAGGTAGCACTACATCTAGGCTCATGTTTTCTCACTTACTACCTTTTCCACTCTTCACATGCAGTTCATTGCAAATAGTGTTCCGTCTCTATCACGTTTGCTAAATGTACAGATGTGCTCTTACTTCTCATTAATTATCCTGTATAGCGAGTGACGCATAGTCATTTTAAATCCATAATTCGTCTCATCAAAATGTTGCTATATATGTTGCTCCCATTATTGAAAATATTGCTAATGAAATGATTGAATTAAATGATTGAAAGGCATAATGTTATACATTTTCTTCCAGTTAAAGAAGCTTGTTTATGTCTACCTGGTGAGATATGCTGAGGAGCAACAGGATCTAGCTTTGCTGTCTATCAGCACCTTCCAGCGAGCTCTCAAGGTATGATTTTATTTTTGTTAAAGGGCCTATACCTGATTTTTTTTCCTAGTAGTGGAATGAAATTACCGTATTTTCCGGACTATAAGTCACACTTTTTCTCATAGTTTGGCTGGTCCTGCGACTTATACTCAGGTGCGACTTATATATTAATTAATATATTATGCTAACATACCAGACACCTATTCAGTTCGTTGTCTATGCTTCGTGTAGCTGAATAACCATCAATGTGTTACGTAGCATCCTGTACACCTATTCAGCCTGTTCTCTATTCTATTGTTATTATTGTAACTTCCCTTTCAAGATGAAATGTCTGCTCTTGGTCTCGGATTTTGTAAAACAAATTTCCCCCCAAAAATGCGACTTATAGTCCAGTTATGTTTTTTTCTTCTGGTGCATTTGGCTGGTGCGACTTATACTCCGGAGCGACTTATAGTCCGGAAAATACAGCTGTTTTTTTCCTTTTTTAGTATATTGCAAACTCTAAATCTAAATATAAATGATTTCAAAGTGACCCTGCCAGTTGTGAAATGTGCTTATAAACTCATCACTAAGAAGAACAACGATTATAGAAATGTGTTTAGAAAGTTAGGAATGACTTTGGACCACAACTATCAATTTATTTTACTCGCTCCCTCTTCCATTATTTGTAATTTTAAAAAATCATAAAAAAATCTGGTATAGTGCCTTTAATGGATACATTCCATCCCATTTTTATGTGGTTAACCGTTTTATTCCAGGATCCAAACCAGTTTATACGCGCAAGTGCTTTGAGAGTCTTGTCCAGCATCCGTGTTCACATAATTGTTCCTATTATGATGTTGGCAATAAAAGAAGCTGCCTCTGACCTGTCTCCGTACGTCAGGAAGACCTCTGCACATGCCATACAGAAACTGTACAGGTAAGAATTTAGAATTTCATTTGAATTATTGATTTTGTTGAATAGTAGTGTACATGCAGTTAATTTGGTTATTAAATAAGTGGTGCTGCGATCTGCTGGACCCTGACAGAATGCTCACAATTCAACTATGAAATTTATACTTTCAAATATTGGTTCACGCTAAAATTACCTTCTACCACCTCAAGATGTATTTGGCTTTTCAAATACCTCCAGGACCAGACACTGAATATTCATAAACCGGCCTAAATATGACCTACACCTGGACTAAGTATTAGAAAATAACACACACATCCAGTCTGAATTGGTGTGCAGGATCAAAAGGCTAATACAAAAATGAGAAAAAACTGTGTAGCTCCCAAAAATATTTATTTACTTACACCAAATGTTACGTTTCGGTCATTGGCCCTTCGTCAGACATGAAAAGTTTTCATGTAAACGTAACATTTGGTGTAAGTAAATAAATATTTTTGGGAGCTACACAGTTGTGCGGACACTTTTTTCTCATTTTTGCTACACCTGGACTAAAGCTTGACTAAACTAGGTGTAAAACAATCTTCTATCTACCAATTGTACAAGTCACACAGTTTTTACAGCGGTCAGTTAACTTCCAATTAGTTGTTCATTCAAAAATATCACATCAATTAATTAATACACTTTTTGTATTATTATTTTAAGCCTTGATCCAGATCAAAAAGAGCAGCTGATCGAAGTAATTGAAAAACTATTGAAGGACAAAAGCACTGTAAGTACCATACTTCGTCTTTTCCTGCACTAATAAAGTGAACCACCTGAGGGCGCCTCAGTCCAACTCTTCTGTTTTAGCCCTAGGTCCCACAGCTTATTCTGCAATGCCATGGTTTGTTAACACCCATTTAAAACCACACATCTTCAGATGCTCCTTGTTAAGGGTTCATTTGGAGGGGATTTTCACACTTAAGCTACTGTCGGCTTAATTCTCTGAAAGCAAACTTCACCTTTTTACACAGAAAAGGCCACTGAGGAAAACGCCACTGGTGTGTCCAGGTCAATCAGTGATACAATTATATAATCGCGCTCCATGAGAATGAGCAGAAATCGCATTAGCTTAAATAGTTCACGGAGACAATTAGGGCATATAAATAGCCTATAATTTATTTGTGTCTCCAACATGCTCATTTACATTTGTGCATTTTCCATGTGTGATTCAATGTGCATACAAAACAAGACCAAAGGTTGGACCAAATGCATTGCATATTAGCCTGAGTCACTAACAAGGAGGAGACTTCTAACTGAAGGGGCCCTCGAGAGACAATCCATCATACTGTATGTACGCTGAAACACTCGCAGTTTGTTCACTTTTAATTAGAGACGAGAATTAATTAACCCTCTTTTCCTAAAAGATATAAAACAACTATTTGTTTTAGTTTTGTACAGCTGTTTCTTATTCTCCCTGCAATACCAGGATTTTCTTTTCTTTTTATCTCTTATCTCCCTAAAATACAATTCTTCTTCTTCTAATCTCCTTAAATTCTTCTTCCTCTTCCTCTTCTCTCCCTAAAATACAATTCTTCTTCTCCTCTCCCTAAAATACAATTCTTCTTCTTCTTCTCCTCTCCCTAAAATACAATTCTTCTTCTCCTCTCCCTAAAATACAATTCTTCTTCTTCTTCTCTCCTCCTCCTCTCCCTAAAATACAATTCTTCTTCTCCTCTCCCTAAAATACAATTCTTCTTCTTCTCCTCTCCCTAAAATACAATTCTTCTTCTTCTCCTCTCCCTAAAATACAAGTATTCTTCTTCTCCTCTCCCTAAAATACAAGTATTCTTCTTCTCCTCTCCCTAAAATACAATTGTAGCCTTTGCAGTTGGCAAAGGCACAATTACGTGAATATCAAGTGAAAAGCTAATGGGCTGTTGTCACCCTTCTTCCTTAGCTAAAGGATACATTTGGTTATTGTCCCATCTGTGCTGTATGGAGTCAGGGCCTGGTGACATTTACCTTTACAGATGTGCCGTATGGTTAAATGGCTGTGACACATGGGGCTTGCTTATAGGCAGGATGGTTTAAAGAGAAAATGGGAAGGCCTGATGACAGAGACAACATAGGAGTTTGTGCAGCTGTTTTACTGTGATGGATCTATTATCCAGCCATTACAAGATAAATGATCGATCCCGCCCAGCGTCCCCCTCCTGCACCCCCTGCAAAATTGAAATGAGAACAGAAGGGAGGATCAGGGGCGGAGGGTACTATGATTAGAGGCTAGGTGAGATGCCCATTAATTTACCCCGAAGAGGAGAGAGGAGGAGCGCTGCGAGGGAACAGAGGATAGGCCGACCCCACACCAGGCCATCAATCAAAAAAGCGCACGTTGTCTCTGGCGTGATGACCCAGCACTCTCTGCCTCCCTGGCACTCTAATTAGAATTCATAGCCAAATAGATGCAAGGAAACGGTTTGGGCCCTTCATAATTTTATAGGAAATTTATTGTTATTAGAAGAACCATTTGCTTAGTGTGATTTTTCCATTACCGGCTTGTCACGCAGGGTAGATAATATGGTAGAGGGGGAGAGGGGGGTATGAACTCTATAGATTGGGGTGTCAGTTTTGTTGATGGTGCATGTAGTTTACCTTGGAGCGGTGTCTAATGGGGGAAGTTGGTGGAGACTGCACAAAGCCCCCCAGGACTGGCGCGCTCAGGTACATCGCTGTCTTTAATAGCATCAGAGACACTATCCGCCCAAGGAAAATGGTAACGAGAATGCTTCAGTAATACGCGGCGTCCTCGCACAGGAGCGTCCTCAAAGCCTCTCACGACTATCGCTGCTATCAGCTAATTACGCGCGCACTTAATTATGTTGATAGTTGTTGATCAGTTATTGTCAAAACAAAAAAAGACCTTTCAGCAAAGTTCAAAATCTCTGAGTGGCGCTAAATTGAAATAAGTTTATTGTAATAAAATGTATTATGAAAATTCCATCACGTTTGCATGTTTGATCTAAATTGGTCTTCATCGTTAAGTATTCAGTTAATACAATGACAAATTGCTGGTGATTTTGAAACAAGCCTTAGCTACAATGAAGGTTTCACAGACTAGGAATTTTCTTTTGCAAATTCGAGTTTTAATGAATCATTAAGGAAGAAAAACAAACAAAAAAGTAAGTCTCTAGCCCATTCCTGTCAGGAGTACATTTAATAATTAAAATGCTCAATTCAGCCACTAGGGGGCAGCCAGGATTTTTGAAAACGAAGGAATTCCACACCTGTCCAGCAGAGGGCACTGACACTGTCTTATGGCCATGCCGCCTTTGCTTTGCCTGATCCTGTCAGATTTCTGTCGTAGGCCTGCGTAACTATGAAGGGGGCTAACTGGGCAATTGCTGAGACGGCCCAAAAATCATTAGCCTCCCTAAAAACAAATTCTAAAAGCACAAATGGCAGCTAAACGGCTAAAGGACCAGCTGAAAATATAATTTATTTTCTAAAATGCACCTGAATGCAGAAAATCACATCTGAATAAAAAAAAAAAAAACTAAAACTGCAGGACTCTCAGACTCCCCCAGGTTAAAGTACATTATGTCTGTAGTCACTTTTTTGAAGGTCCTATACCTGATTTTTTTCCTAGAAGTGGAATTTAATTTGTTTTGCGCTCCTTTCGTACATTGTAAACTCAGACATTTGAGGAAATAATACTGTGCATCTAAATATAAAGCATTTTTGTCAATTCCATGTGTTTGCAGGTGACTTTTCTGTGACAGTGAATCTAAAAAGTCACCCTGCAAGTTCTGAAATGTGCTTATAAACTCATCTCTTTGAAGAAATTGGGTTTTAGAAATGTGTTAGGAAAGTTAGGAATGTGTTACTATCAATTTAATTTAGTCACTCCCTCCTCCATTATTTGTAACAAAAAAGGCCAAATTTTTCGGCCAAATCGCGCAGCCCTACGAGTATGTTGATATTTCGATAAGCACCATTAGTATGTTTGGCATACGAGCGGCATTGAGATAACATTCATGGCTCAAATAAACCCCCTCACACGTCTGCGCCTTACATTTCAAACACACCCTTCTGCGGGCGCACACACAATCAATGCGAGCTCATGACAATACTGATGGTAAATGCACAGGGTTCCCACAGGTCCACTGGGGACAGAAAGCTTTAATTGAGAAGACCAGATTCAGCTCCAATTCTCCCCGTCTTCACCCTCGCCTGCCCGTGATAATGCTGTTTGCATATTAATGCAGTACCATGTCAGTCACTCAGTCTCCCAGTCTGTCGGAGGCAGCCGGCAGCGGGGTGGTGTAGAGGGGATATGCTACAGCTAAATGGGTTTTTCCTTCAACCAATAAAATACACTTGATTATTGGCGCTCTGAGGTGATCCTTCCTGCTTGTCCTCTTTTCCCTCTGAAATGAACATAAAATGAGTTTTGCTCCTGAGAAACAATATAATTGATGGTTTAAGAATTGAGAAGCAGATTCCATTGATGGATTTCTTTCACACAGTTGCATCAAATGAATTAGTACAACATATAAAGTGAAACATTTTCCATTTAATTATCAACTAAGTGCTTAGATGATGAATAGTGTGTATAGTAATCAAAGTTGCAAATTGGTACTGTTTCTTCCAAGTGCTTTAGACCAGGGTCATATCAGTTACATCTTGATTTCTCCCGAGGCTATATTTTATCTTGTGTGGGGGATAAAGTACTTGTTGTCTGTTTGGAAAAAAAAAAAATCATTATCAACTTTTCTCAGTTGATCCTGTTTTTTCCAACAGCTGGTGGCAGGCAGCGTGGTAATGGCTTTTGAAGAAGTGTGTCCAGATCGCATTGATCTCATACATAAAAACTACAGAAAGCTATGCAACCTGCTGGTGGACGTGGAGGAGTGGGGTCAGGTTGTCATTATTTCTATGCTGACCCGATATGCCAGAACACAGTTTGTCAGTCCCTGGCAGGAGGTGAGACGCTCGTCCCTTTACCTTATTGATGTGTACAGTGTTTTGTGATTGTTGAGCTTGTCCATCACTAAATCAGTCAATGTGCAATTCAATATTTTCTTTTTCTTTTCAGGATGGCCTTGATGAAAATGGTGAGCAGGCATTTTATGACTCCGACTCGGAGAGGAACCAGACAGAAGCCAAACCTTACATTATGGACCCTGATCACAGACTGCTGCTGAGGAACACCAAACCTCTGCTGCAGAGTCGGAACACCGCTGTGAGTGCGTTTGGACAAGGCGTATAAACAAAATGGAGGAATCCTACTTCAGTGGTCTGTTCTTAATGGACTTTGACTTTTATCATTTACTCTGGGTATAAAAGGACTATGGATTATTTGATAGAGTCACAAAAAAAATAAAGGTTAAATTCAATAAACCAATTTGTGAAAACACGTACTGTAAAAAGGAATTTACAGCCAGGTCTAAATGGATTAATTGTTGCTATATGTCTCATGCATTATGTCAAAGTACTGTCTTTGTACTTTACTTCACTTTATTTGTTTATTTGGAGAGGACGCTGCACATTATTGAACACTCAGTGCAGTTAGTTTGTGTAAATGTGCCAGATTTTTCCATCTGTACTCCTCATACATTTAAGACAACAATAAAAACTACAGACATGAACATAGAATATTTACACTATTTACAGACAATATAAACCTTCCTCAGTCTATGACGGTATCAGGTCTATAAATGATGAATGAGTTTATTTGAACATAAGCTACACAAAGTGTTACCACAAAACAAAACAAAATGCAGCATAAAGGCTGTTACAAAATAATGTGGACAGAAAGACAAATCAGAACATCTTTTTTTTTTTTCTCTATGCCAGTTTACAAGTTGACATGTCCAAAAGGAGTGGGAAGAAGTATAACTTATTTAATCCCACCCCTATGATCACATGATTGATTAGATTTCAACCATTTTTTTAAGCTCTTTTTTTTAAAAGCTGTAAAGGTGGAAGACTCTCGATTTATAATTGGGAGACTATTCCAAGTCGTGCACCTTTTACAGAGATGGTATTTTGTCCAGTGGTGGTACGTCTGAGTGGTTCCTCACAGTCCCCTCTACTGGCTCATCTCAGAATCGGAATCAGAATAGAATTTATTGCTTTTGTCAATGAAGGTTTCACTGACTAGGAATTTTCTGACATAAACATAAACTTGTAATAGTGATAAATAATACACTATGGAAAAAAGGTATAACAAATTATTATTATTATTATTATTATTATTATAGAACTGATAGAAATGGACCTCTACTTTGGTAAAGACTAATGGGGATCCTTAAATAAATTAAATAAAGAAATAGAACTATGCATAAATATAGAATAAGATAGAAAAAATCTAATAAAATGTAGTTCTAAGATTTGAATAATTAGAAAAGGGGCCAAACCATCGAGGGATTTGTGGACAAGGCAAGAACTTTTTTAAAGTTTTCAAAATCCATTTTACAGGTGGTGATGTCTGTCGCTCAGTTGTATTGGCATTTGGCTCCAAAACATGAAGTCAGCGGAGTCACAAAGTCACTGGTTCGACTATTGAGGAGTCACAGGTAAAATGTAAAAATGTATCTTTTTGGCTTAAAATGCTTTGCTATAATAAATGGTTCCTTTTGCAGAGAGGTACAATTCATCGTGCTTCAGAACATCGCCACAATGTCCATCCAGAGGAAGGTTAGCCTAATGAGGGCGTAAACAATGAATACTTGATTTGATGAAGTAAATGTTTTCTTTATATGTTCTCAGGGAATGTTTGAGCCTTTTATGAAAAGTTTTTATGTGCGGTCAACTGATCCAACACATATTAAAACACTAAAGGTATTAACTTATCTTCCCATTTCTATTTACAGTTTCATATATAGTGCATATACTGTAATATCTTTATATCTTTTTTTTAGCTTGAAATTCTGACCAACCTTGCTAATGAGGCTAACATTTCAACCATATTGAGGGAGTTTCAGGTTTTTAAATTTTGTCCTATATTTAGTAACGTCATATTTGTAAGCCAACTGTATAAAACTGCCGACATATTTACAGACCTATGTGAAAAGCCAGGACAAGGCGTTTGCCGCAGCCACCATTCAGGCCATTGGCAGATGTGCCACCAACATATCTGAAGTGGCCGACACTTGTCTACAAGGATTAGTACTGTTACTTTCCAACAGAGATGGTATAAAAAATAATTAGCATTCAAATGGTTACCAAACGCCTTCACACCAGTCTATGGATGTATTTTTTTGTTTTCACAGAGACCGTTGTAGCTGAGAGTGTGGTTGTGATCAAGAAGTTGTTGCAGACACAGCCGTCCCAGCACAGTGAGATCATCAAGCACATGGCCAAGCTTTTCGACAACATCACGGTATGGTTTAGCACAATACAGCGTAAAATAAATCACACTTTTATTCCATTTTATCAATTATTTACTTACTTGAAATTGAAATGTGCTCCAGGTTCCTATGGCCCGTGCTAGCATCCTGTGGTTGATTGGAGAGTACTGTGACAAGGTGCCAAAAATTGCTCCTGACGTCCTGCGTAAAATGGCAAAGGCTTTCACGGCAGAAGAAGATATCGTTAAGCTGCAAACCGTGAACCTTGCAGCCAAACTCTACTTGACGAACCCCAAGCAGGTGAAATACTTATACTTATAAATAAATAAGTACAAATAAATACTTATAAACTGCATATTATTATATTATATTATTGTTCATGCCTAATTGTTAAAGCCTATGCAGTGTTTCCAATTGCATTACTCTGATCACATTTTCCCTCATAATTAATGAGAATTCAACAAAGTCCCCTTAGAATTATATGGTTCTATCTGCGTTCTAAATAGTTCTGAGATATTTAGGCTACAGTTTTGACCACTCATACAAAATAATGGAAATGGGTCATGTATTTTTACTTCTAGAAACTCAAGTGCAAAAAGGATGACAAAGGGCTATAAAGGAAAAAGCAAAAAACATTCATTATTAACATTATGATGTTAATTATAATTATATTTTATCCAAACCTATTGTGGCCCATTAATGGTCTTTGATATTAACATGTTAATGTCTCTCTGTGAACTTTGTAAAATACCACAGTAACTGGTCAAAGTGGGTTTCATAAGGTTTTAAACACATTCTGGGCTGTATAATATGGGTATTTAATGTGATAATCATGCCATAATTACTTCAGCTAAGCCATTAACTACAATGCTTCAAAAAAACTATGTGGACCAAGATATGGTTTTCTTCTGGCTCCTGTATCTAAGGGGCACCAACCTGAGCCCCAGGCTGCAATAGAGAGGAGCAAAGAAAAGGTTAACGCCCCGTTTTCGGTGACACCAGAGGCTGTCCATTGAGGTTTGATGGGGAAACATCGACTGAGATCTTCACATTTACCTTTGAAAAATAACAGTTTATGTGTTTTATATATTTGTCTAATGTAAAAGAGAAGTCAATCAAGATATTTTTTGCTGTAGAGCATTCACAGAGAGGACAGTTAATGTATAATATATAATAACAAATATATAAAACACATAAAATGTTTCTCTTCAGACGTAAATGTGAAGATCTCAGTCGATGTTTCCCCATGCATCTCAATGGACGCAGCCTCTGGTTTCACTGAAAAGCGGGCGTTAACCTTTTCCTTGCCCTCTATAGGATAACTCCGCCCCTGGCTCTGGAGCACAGTCTCACAATGACACCGCTCATCAGAGCTGCTGCAAAATTGTCTGAACTTTGCTCTCTGATGTTTTTAGCTTAAACACAGAAGGATGCTCATAAGTTACATGCCCTGAGCCTTGTCTTTCTGTGTTTGTGTATCTACGAGTTTGGTGCTTTATCTCCGCGGCCGATCAGCTGTTTCTGCGTTGCATCGTCTGTTTTCTTGTGATTTCAGAGGCACATCTCCGTGAATATTGAGCCAATTATCCGGGCAATTATCAAATCAAACACGTCTTACAAGCTGGGGCACACATTTAAACCATTATAATGACCAGAATCCGTGCTTATTTAGGCCTGTTTATTTAAAAAAATAATTCTGTTTTTTTTATGTATTATTACTTTAGTCAGATTCAAGTTATTTCTGTGACCATTGTGGGTTTTTCTTTCATTACTGAGGGGTACCAACAATTTTGTCCACGTGCGTAATTAAAACATTTTTTTTGTCTCTTTCAGACTAAGTTGCTGACCCAGTACATCCTTAACCTGGGCAAATATGACCAAAACTACGATATTAGAGACAGGACACGCTTCATCAGGCAGCTGATTGTTCCCAGTGAGAAAAGCAGTGCTTTGAATAAGTATGCCCGTCGAATCCTGCTCGCGTCAAAGCCAGCTCCCGTCCTGGAATCTGCCTTTAAAGGTGAATAATATGTTCATACTTTTCTTCATCACGCCAATTGCTTCTCCATTCTTGTATTTAGCCAGTTTGTTTTACTTTAATAGGACCCATTTCTTTTCTGTCACTCATTGTCTATTCTTTTGCATACTGCGCTATATTGGTTTTACTATTCAGGTGTGACTGTCTCTCGCTGAAGGGCAGTAAGGTCACCCCCCTTAGCCAGGGCTAATCAGATGGGTGAATTACTCAGCTAACACTAATCTTTCATGCGCATGAAGGTAAAAAAAACCTCACAATCTTTCTACCATTCGTCCCTCATTAAATGGACTAAAGCAGAGGTCACGTAGCGGTCCTCGATCTGGATCCGGACCCAAATGCTGACCCGTCCAGACTCCAACCTCCGAGCTTTGGACCCGGCCAAGTGAATCCCCTCAGTGGTGCTGCATGCTCTCTCTCTTTCTCCCTTCCTCTCTCTGACTTTAGCCCATATTAGTAGAAATGGAAGCTGCTTGGCCCTTTTTAATTACTTATTTATGGGCCGAGCGGATCATAATTATCAAATTAAATATGCGCACACACGATGTAGCGAAAACGGTAAGGCTGTTTCCAGATTGTTCTTAAAAACATTTAAAGCAGAGGAAGGCGATTTACAATGAACCAGGACTAAACCAGGTCTAAACTAGGACTGAGCCAGGGACCAAACCAGGTCCAAACAATCAATCAATCAAAATTTTAAAGTTGAAAAACAACCATGGTTGACAAAAGTGATTCACAAGATCTACATTACAAAACATGGAAAAACAAAAATATATGTTTACAGTATAACCCAATACACAACAACACGACAGTGGCCAAGACTTGTGCTCATTCAGTGATTAAAAGCCAGTGATTAGAAATATGTCTCAAGCAAGTTTTTAAATTGGTCAAGAACTGTGCAGCCCTGATGTGCAAGTCATGCCACAGTTTGGGGGCTGCTACAGAAAAGCCCTGTCTCCTCTGCTCACAAGCCTGGAGCCATGCACCTCCAGCAGCAGCTGATCAGCAGACCTCAATTGCCAATGAATTTCCAATTATTAGAATGTCAGTCTTTTTTTATTTAGACTTAAAAAGTTGGCCTCCATTGATGATTTCACTTCTTGAAGACAATCTAACAAGGGCTTCAAGGCGCCTTTTAGAACTGGGCTTTAGTGGCATAAAAATCATCAGCAAAAAAATGAAAACCAACATTGTATTTTTCTAAAACCAATCCAAGTGGAAGTAGATACAAGGAAAATAACAAAAGACCCAAAATGGACCATTGTGGCACTCCACAATGAAAAGCTCCTATCTTTTTTTAACACCATTTTAGAGCAGTTCCTACAGACATCTCAAGGTGTTTTAGTAGAATGTCATGATCCATTGTATCAAATACAAGGACGCAAAAAAACTCAAAGGGCAGTCTCCGCGCTATGACTGGTTTGAAACCAGATTACCCCCAATTTAGACTGAATTTCATCTACGTCTTTTGTGAACCCTTTTTTGATCCGTTTTAGTCCTGCCGGTTTTTGATATTTGCCCAGCCCCAGAGTGTAGTCTCCGAGGAGTGAGAGGACTAACTGCTCAGCGCTATATTAAGACTCAACATATTTATTTTACTCTCAAAAAATTCCAAACCTGGTGCTAGTACTGTCAAATTTTTTTTGCTGTGAACTTAAAAAGCCCTGTGCCGACCACTGAGATTGATCAAAGTTGTGATTACCTAGTCCTACAACGAATGGTCCTCATTTTACATCACTCCAGAACCATCAATATAAAATGTAATCTCATTATCAAGCCTCAAATTCTTAAACTCAACTGTTTCTTTAATTTCATTTTGTTTTAGATCGAGACAGATACCAGCTTGGTACTCTTTCACACAGCCTCAACATCAAAGCCACTGGATATCAGGAGCTTAGTGACTGGCCTACAGTAGCTCCTGATACATCTGTCAGAAATGTGGAGGTCATTGAGCCTGTAAGTCTTCTTTTCATGTTTGGGTACATCCAGAGTTAAAACAAAAGGCAGATATTACGTTATCTGTTCATACTGGCTCTTTCAAACTAGTCCTTTCTTTTAATTTTTTTTAGTAAACAAAAATATCTAGACAAATTAGTCATAGTTTTAGTCTCATTTACTGCCTTTAATTTAGCTTTGATATAATATTAGTCAGCAAAAATACTTGCTTCGACTAAAGCCGTGTGTGTGAGTAGTATGTTTATGTTTGAAATCGTTTACTTATTTGTGTCTCATCTCAAGGAGCTATTCCTCTTGAAATGAATCATAAATGTTGAGTATATGTTTTGGTGACCATCTTCATAGGTAAATGAATGGGTGCCAAAGGCTGGAAAGTCAAAACAACTGAAGTCTGATAAGTTTTACTCTGATGAGGAAGAGGACAAAGATGAAGAAGGATCTGAAAGCGGCACCGAAGACAGCGGCAGCAGCAGCAGCAGCAGCAGTGAAGGTGTTTTTATCTTAATGTGTCAATTAGTTTTTCAGCTTTCACACCTACATAGTGTCACTCTTATCCTTCTCACATTTAATTAATGAACAATCTGTGATGTTTATTTTTTCTGTTCAGAGTCAGATGATGAAAGTGCGGAAGAAAGCAGCCAAGCGTCTGACAAAAGTTCAAGTTCCTCGGAAAAGACTTCGAGCGAATCTGAAGCGAACTCCAGCGACACGGAGTCCGAGCCAAAACGTAAAAAGAAGTCTAAAAGAACAAAGAAAGCCGCTACTGAGGGGTAAGCTTGAAGAGAAGAAAATGTTCAGCGGTTCTTGTTTTGTCTTTTAAATGGCATATACAGTATACTAAATCAGGGGTCTCCAACCTTTTTTATGGTATCAGCTACTTTAACGCAACAATAATGGCAGCGAGCTACTTATGCATTGAATAAACATATGTAACTATACAACTTAAGTGGAATCAACCTGTAACCAAGATGTTATTTCAACACTATTTCACAAAATTACTTGAATTTCCTCTTTATTCTTTGCCTAAATGTTTGGAAAGTGTGTTAAAAAATGGACTTATCATGCATGTTGAAATGTAGAAAATCCTTTGGCTATTTGGCTACTTAGAAAGGGCTGTTGAGCCACTGGTAGCTCCTGACCTACTGGTTGGAGATCCCTGTACTAAACTATAAATTGTGAAATTATCCAAAAAGTTCATGTTTTTTTTTTCAATTAGGGTTTTTTCTTTTCATTTGCCCACTTCACCAGATTTCCTCCATCTTTCCTCCTCTCTAAAAATGAGCCCCCCTCTTCTTCCATCTGTCACCATGGAGTCCCAGTTAAATTATCTGTGCTACTATTTAGCCACATCAGCTAGTCAGAACGGCACCTTTCAAATGTTGACTTGCCTTTTGTTGGCTACTACATTTCGACAACTCTTAAGCCCTGGAGGTATTTTCTAGGTGTAAACACATTATTATTCATTTCTTACTTCTAGAAATAGGGTGTACAAGACGAATGATGCATAAATAATATGCTAGAACCTTTAATGCAAAGTTAATGGCTTTAGGTGGAACGTTGCATGCAGCTCATTTTTTTTTTTTCTTTGGGCAGAACACGTCACCAATTTTTGAGGTGTAATGTGTGCTTGAGATATTTGTTGCTAAAAAAAATGTCTTAACAATTGAAACTTGAATACAACCTGCACTCACATCTAGACCAGGAGTTCCCAAAGTTGAGTAAACCGCGACTGATCCCAAGTCAAAATTTTTCAATATTAGGTGTGTTAAAATTCCCTTTTTTTCCTTTTTAAGATATTTTTGGTAAAGAGTGAAACATATCTTTTAAAGGGAATTTTAACCCTTGGTTACATGATACTTGGTTTACGATACCAATGCCTGAACAATACTTTTTTTGATACCTATACTAAAACCAAGAAGACTCTTTGGTTGTATGTCAGAACCAGATTTTTTTTTATTTGATTAAAATGCTCACTGACATTAGTGCGATATTAATGCATGTTTGCCAGAAATGTACAAAAATATTCCTCAGAGGGAGAATTGTATGGCACCAACACGCTCTTACAAATCACACAAGGTGAATTCCTTTGATAAGTGTTGCTTGGTTCAACACGTTGCCACGCAAGAAAGAGACACATGTACAGTATGTCCTCTCCTCCTTCACAGACCACACACTGCTGTCAGGGACTATGTGTATTCTCTTCATGCCCGACACCATGTTGAACCACGTAAACTGCTTAGTGCTCACTATTCAGTTTTGAGCCAGAGCTGCGCTCTGGTTTGTGTAAATTAAATCCAGGCATTCCACGCTATAGTCAGGCATTTCGCCCTTAGTCAGACTCTGCTGAACACTGTAGTTTGGAACAGGTTTGGGAATCGGTAAAGTGTTGTGCGGTTAGATACCGAACACTGGAAATGTGTGTGGGTTTGTGGTTGGCACTGGACTGGTAGATCTCTGTAGGTTCTCAGACGTACAGGAGTTGTCCATTGTAGGAAAAGATTCTTCAGTCTTCATCTGTACTCTGTAGTTGGTAGATCTTGCAAGGTTGGCTACTTGAAAAGTAGATCGTGACTCAAACGTTGGGCCCTGGCATAGACTGACCATCAGACATCACAGATCTGTGCAGCTATCTCTGGTGTGAGTTCCATTAGGAGCCTAATCAGAGAGAATTTTCCTCCAGTAGTGTAACCCACATTTACATGGCTAATGGATAATGACTTTTGATTGGCCATTTAGCAGGCTAGTGTTAGCAGCAAATGAGATTTGAGTCATTACTACTGAATATGCTCACACACTCTTACACACTGGCAAATTTAGTTTTGCACACACTCGACTCCATTTGCTCATGGCCACACAAACACTCACTGAATGTACCTGATTTTGTGTGTGACAGGCCGCCGACTGACCCTGTTCTCTCCATTAGAGAATATAATTACTCAGCTCACCCCAGTGCTCAAACACACACACGCTCTTCATAATGAGGCAGCTCACCCCAGTGCTTCCACAACAAACACAGCATAATGCCCTCATTATGGCCCAGTCATTTCAGGCAGGGCCTAATCAGGACCACAGTGATTTATATCACTTTTTCCTGTTCGGAGCAAATGAAATCTGTAGGCCAAATTAATACTGGCTTTTCATCATCGCCCAAGTTAAGAAGCCAGTTACCATCACAATTCCCCTCATTAATTTAACGGCTGTGAATTGCAGGAGGAGTAAACACTCATTATGGGAACAAATTGAAGAGGGACAAAGCAAGTGAAAGAGAGAGGAGAAAGATGGTAGAAATCTTTGTTTTGTGCAACACTAAATTAAGTGCATACTGCTTCTTTTGCAACTTCTTTACATTCATCCAAACCATAGTATTTAAAAAAAAATCCTGATCAGCCACAGTCTTGATGAGCACAATAAATCTTTGGTTTAATATGTATTTCAGAGATTCTGATGAAAATGGAAATGGACCTGTAGCCCAAGCCAGCAGCTCCTCGGAGGAAAGCTCCTCAGGCGCAGAGACGGACTCGGACGCCTCATCAGATGAAGACATGAAACCAGCACCGATCAAAACAAATAATATTACATCCAAATCCAAGGTAACGTTCTGCTTTTCCAATAAACATTTTGCCAGATGTGTATCGACATCCATTTTAGCATTTAAATGGTTCCGTAAAGTAATCCAGTGGCATAGATGGAAGTATTCGATCAATCAGTCTTAGTCATTGCATATCTAGAGTATGTTTGTATAAAAGAAAACTTATTAAGTGAGATTTTAACACATTACACCTCGCTCTCGCCACGGTCTCACGTTGTATTTCTGCTTTTTCCCCTTTTACGCTATTTTATGTTATTCTGTTCCTTGCTTTCCTAAAGTATGAAATTCTCATTTTACTCACTCTTCGTTGTTGGCAGATGAAATATGCATTCTCCTCGCAGCTTTTTCAAACCCATTTACGCTGGCGCTTTGACTCTATTACCAAAATCAAGCATCAACCTGTGGTTCGATACAGTGATACAGTTCATAACTTTATTTAGCCGGTTTCACATTCTTTTCAACTTTTTTACAGCTTGCTGCTAAGTGCCCAGAGTGGGGTTTTGTGATTGATTATTGTGTTTGGGTTGTGCCTCACATGGTTAGGACTGGGACTCATTTTCAGCTCAGGAATTGTTTTGTAGATCAGCCCTTGTCAAACTTCCAACATGTTTATGTGTGTTTCAGCTCATGTAGCAGTCCATACTTCATCCACCTAATCCAGCCAAACCTTGGTTATAAGTTTAGAGAAACTAGACACAAAGTGCTCAGGAAGTCAGTACTACAAAAGTAGTTTTTGGGGAAGGTGCTCTTTGGCGTTTGGGGAACAGAAATGTACCAAGGCATTCCTCCCAACACCGCATTTCTCTATTTACATTATACAAAAACCTTCTGTACTTACCTTTAATATTGCAATAAAGGCTTTTTAGAAAATGTAAATGGAGAATTGCAGTGTTGGAGGAGTGCCTTGGTTCCCTGAAGAATTTTTGCCTACGATGGACAACTCCTGTACGACTGAGAACCTACACAAACTTGGTTCCCTTGGTTCAGAACTCAAATTCCCTGTGACTCAGAGGTTACATTAACTGAATTTTTTCTGTTAATGTATGACAGAATATTTTGAGTTCTGACAGAAAGTTTTGAAGGCTGTCAAAAATCAAAGCATCGTCATCTTTTGAAAGTTTTACCCATGTTTTAACACAATATAGTTTCCAAATACATGTTCCATGATTCTGCTCACAAATTATATTTACAGTGGGTTGCATAAATATCTGCACCCCTTCAACTTTTTGACCCCACTTTTTTATTCATAAAAAAAGTTCCAAATCATGTATAAATTTCATTTCACTTCATCATTGTGTGTCCCTTAGTGCAGTGGTTCCCAAAGTGGGGGTCGCGAGGCCCTAACCTGGGGGTCCCCAGATGAATTCATGATAAAATAGAAACAAAATAACAGTGTTTGTTAATGTAATGTTTAGCTTAGGACAACATATATTTGTGAATCGGGGCCAAATAATGAAATTAAAATGCAATGATATATATATTTTTAATGTTTTTCCAGTGAAATAGTTACAAAAGGAAGTTATTTTTTACAGTGGGGGTCCCGAGTCTTTCAGATGTTCATTTTGGGAGTCGCGGCCAAAAAAGTTTGGGAACCCCTGCCTTAGTGTGTGTCTTTCACATAAAATTTCAATTGAATACATGTATGTACAGTATATGTACCTAGTATGGCAAAATGTCAAAAAGTTGAAGGGGGTGCAGGTATTTATGCAACCCACTGTATATTTGCATCCATTTCTCCTGTAATCTGTGTTTTCTTACATAAACAATACTAGGTATTGTGAGAGATTAATTAATGAAGGATAAAAGTAGCTCACAACAGATTTTCACAACCCTGCCTGTCAAAAATTAGCCCTAGCAAAACCACTGCTGTGACTTCACTTGACTTGTCCCTGCAGTAAACAGTACACCCCCACAATGTACAAAGAATTCTGGGACTTTCCCAAACTAAATAAAATGTATTATATTTTCTATAATTAGACATAATATAAATAAGAACTTGAATATGATAAATTGAATGTAGTGGGCCACCCTTTGTGGGCCAAATCAGCCCTCCTGCTGGCCCCCTGACCGACACTCAGGCAGACCACCCAATCACGTACAGGGAGGGGACAGACAACAGCGTACAGTAAAGTACCCAGAGCAGCCGAACCCCGCAGTGACTGCAGTCAGTCAAACAAACGTGACCCTCAGCTCAACCGGCCCTTTGGGAAATTTCCCGACTTTCCCGATTAGCCATACCAGCCCCGGATAGGAAGGCCTTGCGAACGCAGAAACATCCCCTTGTGTGTTGTGTACAGAGGTGGGCAGAGTAGCCAAAATAGTTACTCAAGGAAGCAAAATGTTACTACTTTAGAATAATTTTACTCAAGTAGAAATAAATCGAAGTGAGTTGAAAATACTACCAGAGTTGTGAGTACTGAGTAACTGTGTAAATGTCAGTGATGATTTAGTGATGTTGTAATCTGAGAAACAAAGCATAATAATACTGCGAAAAATGTCTTTATTTCCAAAGAATACACCCTGAAATTAGATGATACAAGAAAACTAAATCAAGTTTAAGTGAATGTAAACTTTAGTTCATTTCCATCTGTTGAAGTGAAGCTATTGTCGCTCAGATTTACTCAGAGGGAAAAGTAAAGAAATGTTAGGTAAGTGAGAGTACTTTAAAATAACATTACTTTAGTAGTAATTATCCACCTCTGGTAATATGTTTATTTTTTACTACCACCAAGTACAATCAGCTGAACAGGAATGTGGATTTCCACAGTCAAGAGAAACATGTTTGATAAAGGCATTGTGTTGAATAGGCCGTAATTGTAAAATCTAAACATGCAACAACTACAATTCCACTAATTCATTCTACCAATCATTTTAGGTACAAGTGAAGCCCAAGAAGGAAGTTTCTTTACTAGATCTAGATGATTGTAAGTATTGTATCTTTTTATTTTTTATACCTACTTTTAAAATGTGTTCATTTAGAAAGATACAGATACAGTGCTCATAAGTTTACACACACACCTAATATATGCTTCTATAAACATAAAAGGCTATAAACCTGACTTTCTATGTGCCATATGTGTTTATTGTCCATACTGTATTTTTGCATCTTTTAGAAAACCAAATGTTACCCTATAGATTTGCTCATTTTTGCACAAATGTATCTCCACACTCCATTTTCTATTTAAACAGAGCATAAACAAAACAAGTTTTACCTAGTACCGTTTTGAATCCCTGAGTGATTTGTCAGCAGTTTTGTAAAATGTTAACTTAGCCTTTTGGACATGGTTTCTCAACGCAACTTTACACCGCCCCCCGGAGGCCTAGAACAACATGGCTGGGCTCATTTTAAAGCCTGAACCCGCCTCTTCCGAATTAAAATTCGGTGTGGAGATACAGTATATGCTAAAGTCGTCAGTGAAAACTCATGGTTAGTGGTTGCGTGAAGCCATTTATTGTCAAAGAACCTGTTTGTTTATGCTTTTCAACTAGAAACTAGAGTCCTGTATTTCAGCTGAAGTTTTTCTTTGCTCCTGAACAATTTTCCTGGCAGTTGCTGAAGGTCATGTAAACGTTAGATCAGGGACATTTGAGTAGTTTGTTTCCTTATGATTTCAAAAGTGTAAACTCAGTTCTTTGACAATAAAATGGCTTCGCACAACCACTAACCACGAGAGGGAAAAAATATTTGATGTTATCATTGATATTCTATGAAAAATGACCAAAAGGGTGAAATTAAAAGGGTATGTAAACTTTTGAGCACAACTGTAAAATGGTGGAACAAATGAGAAAATGTATTTATTCATCTCGTCTCCTCCTAGTCTCCCAGACATCCATAAATGCATCAAAGCCTTCTGTGGTCTCCCAGAGCCTCCTCTCAGACCTGGAGGGCCTGTCTCTCTCCAACGTCTCCTCTGCCATGCAGGTCAGTCCTCCGGTTTGTCTGTCTTAGCCACACACTCCAAGAGCCTGCCGGGTCGACACGTTGCAACCTCATAAATAAAATCACTGGTGTGTGGGATTTCCTTTTCTGTTTTCTATCCGGGTTTAGCCTCCATCCTACTGATCTCTCTTGATATGCAAAGTCTGCTTTTTCTACTTTCTAAAGGTGGCCACACACTACAGGATTTTAACTCTTTTGAGACTAAAAATCTGTGCGCAGACCACACACACTTAAGGACAGTCATGAGGACACACATACACACACATGAGGAGTCCCGCAACAGATCATGCCATGAGAGAAAGTTTTTATTGAGCCACGCCTCCTAAGACTAAAAATCTGGCTAAAAATCCTGTAGTGTGTGTCCAGCTTTAGTCACAAAACATGTCCTCCAACAACTTCTTTCCTTTCCTGGCACGCTGCTGGCCTGACACTGATGGCCCGCTGTAGGCGCTCAGTAGATGGTAAAATGAGCCACAGTCCCTCGTGGCATATTTCTAGACCAGATCCCCACTATTGACCTGTTCTGGCTAGTTGTATTATTTATAGCCAGACTATTGTGCAATTGCCCAGCTTGTTTCCTGTATCTCTTATGTGTGATCCTGTCCACCGTCTGCTGCTCCTCCACACCCTTGAACTCCATTTATGTGTCAGCCATAAGTCCTCCTGCTCTGTTTCTCTCATCTCTCTCCTGCTCTGTCACTTCCCATCTCTTTCCGTCAGACCCTATGTCCCTCGTGCCTCACTTTTGTGTATATCTGATGGTTGACCTTTCTTGGTATGACGGCTCCTTTCTCTGCTCAGACGGTGTGTGTTTTGTCTCCTGTCTTCCCCCTGAGAGCAAATTGTCCACTCAATTTTTTTTCATGCTGTTACTGTGTCTATTTTGTGCATCACCAAAGAGTTGACATAGTTTAGCTGGTTTTTGCATCCAGTCGGTATGACTTCACACATTGTAATCATTTATCTCTGCAATAGTACAGTAGCTTTAGTAGTAGTCATGTACACAAAAGACTGAGAGGGATTAGTCAGTTTTGTAAAGTTGCAGTATTAATCAATATTCATTTCATAGTTTGAACGTTCCAAGTTGCCAAATCTCAAAGACTTAAGGTTAACAGGGAAAAAAATAATAATAGAGTGATATCAATGTGAAATTATAGCTGTATTACTGACATAAATATGAGAAAAATATTAAGTTTTCTGTAATTTTGTGTTTTCATAAAATTCTACCTTTGTGGTGACAAAATCTAAATAATGGAAAGAGCCAGGTTTAAATGTATGGTTTTATTTTGTTGATATGTTAGTTACAAAAAAATGTTCATAGGGGATTTTGGATATTTTATTTACTTTATGACTTAGTAGAGAAAAATTTAAAATTATGTTAAAAACAAACTTTTGTCTCAAATGGTGTTTTTGATATGAGACAGAGCCACTATGAACTTGGAGGAGTAGAAATCTTCAATAAACATTATTTTAGAACAAATACAATGGGTTTTTGCATCTCTATTAAAGGGGTAGACTCTGGAATAACTGTACAGAGGAACTTAAA
>OMNZ01030704.1:0-23476 GCA_900303255.1 Lesueurigobius sanzi
ACCTTCATTATTTTTTCGATACCGTACTAGTATCGTTTAACGGTACCCAGCCCTAGCTTTGATTACTGCACATTCCCCGCGTGTTTCAATAAGCTTCTGCAATGTCAAAAGATTTATCCAGTGTGGCATAAATTTTTCGCCAAGATCTTGTATTGATGATGGAGAGTGTGACCACTGCTCAAAGCCTTCTCCAGCACATCCCAACGATTCTCAGTGGAGTTGAGATCTGGACTTTGTGGTAGCCAATCCATATGTGAAAATGATGTATCTTGCTCCCACTCTTTCACAGTGTGAGCCCAATGAATCCTGGTATTGTCATCTTGGAATATGCCATCAGGGAAGAATAACTCCATTGATGGAATAACCGGGTCATTCAGGATGTTCACGTAATCAGCTAATGTTTTTTGGGCTCCTGAAGTTAAAACTGACCAACAGCAACCCCAGTGGCGACTTTTTCTTTTGTCGGGCAGTGTATTAGGCCTACTAATACTTATACTTTGGTGTTTCTGATGTGTAGGGCAGTTTTAATTTCATCAACTTACATTTTTTTTTCATAATTTTAGCTGAATAAAGTTAAACTAGAACTAAATTGAATGTAGCTAAAACTATGACTGAAATCTCCTGACATTTCCGTTGGCCAATAAAAAAGCAAATACAAATGAAAAGAAAGGACTAAAATCATGTGGACCTCATCATCTCATATCCATATTCGTCCTTACTCGCTTCGTCTGTAGTTGTAGCTGACAACCTCTTTCTCTCTAAACGTGAATTTGCCTGATCTGCTGCATCTGCAAGTGCTATTTATAAAACACTACAAAGGTGGATTCTTTCGGTACATATTTGGAAAGACATGAGAGGAGAACGAGGACTATATCTTTTAGGGAGGTTTGCCGCGAGACGCATCTCGAATGAAAACCAGACTTGGGAGGGCCCTGTGTTTTGCTCTCGTAAGAACAGGCAGTGGTCCAATGTTCTTTTTAGAGGAGATTTTAGATGTATTTTTAACACTGCTCTCTTGAGGGTGTTACATTTGCCTGGCTGTATGAAGTTGGGTAGTTGCATTGATAGTTCCATATGAGATTTTCTGCAGCGGTAACATATTTAACATGATATATGCGTGTTTTAAGTGCCAAGAGAGCAAAGGTAGGGCACAAAGGTACAAAAGAGTGCAAATTCCTGGCAGCTAGCACAACATTTCAGCAGTGAACTATGGCTCCCTTGGTAGTCCCTGCCGCGTATCTGTTTTGGTGCTTCTGCAAAGTCTTAACGCATATACCAAACCTGCAGCATTTGTAAATGAGGCTACAAATGGCAACCAGATGTGTTCATCTTAGCACATGTTCAAGCAGCTGGATTGACATATCTGCAATGAATGGTAAAAAAAAAAAAAAGATTCATGATTTCCCCACATATTCGTCGATTTAGATTTTCTTTTGTTATTAATTCAAAAAACAAACAAAACAAGCAAATAATAGCCCATATCAATTCCGAGTCATATGTGTTCAGAGTCATGTGTTGTCCATATGCGTGTTACACAGCGGCATTGCCAGAGCAGGCAGAGCACGCAACCAGAACATTGGATTTGGGGTCAGTATTTTAGCTTCTGAGGAGTTTGGACTAGATTTCAGAGAAGAAACCATGACCAAGAATAGAGTCGATGGAGCGATATGAGCCATTCTCAAACACACAGGCATTTAACTTTCTGTTTCTAATAGCATTTGGTCAGGTTTTTGGTGGATGACCAGGCTCGGAGGGCTACAGCCGGGGAGCAGCACATTCATGAAACCACTTTGGCAAATTCCTAACAAAAAATCCAATACTCCTCCTGTTCCCAAAAGCTCCTCCTGAGTGCTTTCCTCACCTTTTTTAATGTTATATTTTTATGGACAGAGCCTGCAAGGGAAGGGACTTACACGACGTGCCAATAGTTTGATCAGGAAGTAAGGCCATGGGTGGCACGGCAGCGCAGCGGTTAGCGCTTGTGTGGGTCCTGAGTTCGCTTACCGGACTGGGGCTTTCTGTGCGGAGTTTACTTGTTCTCCCCATGGCTGTGTAGGTTTCCTCAGGGTGCATAACCTTTTTAAAATAGTTGGTCCACATTAGTCTCATTCCTCAACCATGTTATCTTTTTGTTTTTGTTCACTCAAGTTAGCAAAGATTCACAAGAATATATCTGGTATTTTGGCCAAACGTTGTAACACGTGTCTGTGCCTCTGCATGTGCTTGTAGGTTTACCGTGATGGAAAATATCCTGCAGGGAGACTCAGTGTAAACTTCCTCTTTGTACCGGGAGCCAGGGTCTTCAGCTCAATTCCTCTCCAAACCCGGAGCCGCTGCCAACTGTAAGGAGTGTGATTTAGGAGCTTTACTGGGCTTTTCGGTCTGACTGCAATGTCTGCGTCTGTTCACAGAAGTGGGACCTTTACTCTATGGCGCTACATGTTTTGAGGAAAATCGTTTTAACACATACAGTATCATTGATTTAGGCAGCTTTCACTCAAGTATGGGTCTGTGTTTTAAAGGCTTATGCATTCTGCTTGGTAGAATGAGATGAGATGGAGAAGTCCACTTGTTACAGCAGCTCCATAGTTGTGCAACCAAAGAGTACAAGATAAACGTGGAAACAATATGAGAATAAAGGTATGGTCTATGGACCAAACTTTAAAGGTGCATTAGGGAACTTTTATGTGAAAAAACAAACAAACTTGACATTAGTGAGTGTATTTGACCTTTTAGTGACCCAGTGGCTGTATGGGTGCTTAGCATGGTGCCTTTACTTTTCATCACAGCGGCGTCTATGAAGCTTCAAGATTGTTTTTTTTTTTGTTTTGTTTTTTTTAGGGTTTCTGGAAGGTTTTCTCTACTGATGGGAAAAACATGTATCCTGGAGCATCATAGACGCCGCTGTTATGAAAAATAAAGGTGCCATTTAGCCACCGAGTAACTAAAAGGTCGTCAAATACGCACTAATATCAAGTTAGCTTCCTGGCTGTCGAAGATCCGGTGGACTGCGAACTCGGGATTGAACACCAGCCGTCGCGACACCATGGGGCCTGGCAGCGGTGGCCTCTGCAGCTCTGGCTGGACACAGCTACGGGACTCGTCGGCCTGGGAACCATCTGGCCCATCCGTCCATAGGAGTGGATCCCTTCCCCAAAGTGGTTCTCCTCGAGGTTTCTCTTGTTTTGTCCCACGTGGTTTTTTGAGTTTTTCCTTGCTGCTGGGGAGGGATGTGGGAAACCCCAGGCTGAGATCTCATTGACATTTCATTTTTTGATGTGTGATATTGACTTGTTTTGTGTTTGCATCGACCTCTGATATGACTCCTGTTGTGATATTGGGCATTTACAAAAACTGATTGTTTGATTGATTGTTTGATTGATTGATTGATTGATTGATTGATTGATTGTTTTTTTTTGCACTTCAGCTTTAAAAAGGTCTAGAAAAACAAATCAAATTAGAACAAAATATAAAAATATAATAGTAGTAAGGATTGTAGTATAGGCGTAGTAGCAGTAGCAGCAGTAGTTGTGGATGTGAAGTAGTAATATTTGCAGTAGTATCAGCAGCAGTGCAGATTTTGAGCACCTGCCTCCATTGTTCAGCTCACAGACTTAAATTTTGGGTGTGAAAGCCTAATCCAGCCCCTTCCCCCTCCGCACTTTTCCGTAATGAACTCTTACCTTGGGTGTTGGATTCTGGGATCCTCTCTGTGTTGTTCTAACCCTGGCTAAAAAAAAAATCCTTGCTTTCTAATTGTGTCCCGTGGGTCCTTGGATCTCAGCATTCACAGCCTTTCCTGTCCCTGGTGCGGCCCCCCCTGCCCAGCCTTAACCCCCATCATCTCAATTCGACAGGTCTGTGCTCTTTAATCGCAGCTGACTTCAAAGCTGCTGTTGTGATGCCTTCATGGGCCCCTGGTTCATATGGGACATCTCAGGGGCCTGGTAAGTGTGAGGTGAAAGACTATCAAGAGTGTATTAAAGCGCTGTGGACTAAAAGTACATCAAAGTTTCAGTCAGACCTGGAGAATGTGGGCTTTGATAAATATCGGCAGAGGACTGCAATGGATGAAGGACAAATGATTATGGATTAGTTTGTGTCAAGCTGGTGTTCATGGGTATTTAGGTTTTGCGCTTTTGAGATACAATCAATCAGTAAAAGCTCTGCGAGTAATCTGCAAATAAGTACAATCTTCTTTAAGTAAGTAAATCTGCTTTGATTTGAGAAACTAATTTCAAGAAATCTCCCAATGGGATAGATTTTTTTTACACTTCGCACTCAAAATTAGATAAAAAGTCAGAATAATGTTGAAATAACATTGGTGTTGATGTGTTTTTTCTTGTTTCTCAAATCAAGGACAAATATACTACATATTACAATTTAAATTTTAAAAATCACTTTTTGCAATGTTTTGCAATGTTGCAATGAGATTTTGAGTTTCTACAAAGAGTGTCCTATCACCTGATTACTATTAAATATATACAGGGTGTTTATAAAGTCTCCTTTCAATTTTAAAATGAATTACAAAGAGATCGTAGGCAAAGATTCTTCAGTCTTCATCTGTACTCTATAATTGAAGTGTAGGATGTTCCTTATCCAAAGATCTTCCTCAGCAAATGAGTAGACTTAACATAGTCATGGGTCTCTTAAGAGGACACCAGACAGTTGATGAGATATCTTAACCAGATTTGTATGGTCACCATTAGTTTAATACACCTCTATATGGGCACCATTAGTTTAATACACTTCTATATGGACACCATTAGTTTAATGCACCTCTATATGGGCACCATTGGTTTAATACACCTCTATATGGGCACCATTGGTTTAATACACCTCTACATGGGCACCATTAGTTTAATACACCTCTACATGGGCACCATTAGTTTAATACACCTCTATATGGGCACCATTAGTTTAATGCACCTCTATATGGGCACCATTAGTTGCACGAAGCACATCAAGACGGTACTCGACTTCTTGCCATGTCGCTGTAGCAGAGCCTCATCAATGGTGGCAATGGCATCAGAAATCTTTTGCTTCAAGTCAGTAATGTTCCGTATCTTTGTTCGATACACGATATCTTTAACATTACCCCATAGAAAGAAATCCAAGGGAGTGATATCTGGTGAACCTGGTGGATCCCTTTCAATCCACCGATCTGGAAATGTTTGATTGAGGAACTGACGAACCTGCAGTCCCCAATTTCACTGGGATTATAAACTTTGATAAACACTGATTAAAATAGAACAAGTCTGGTTAAAATATCTTATCAACTGCCTTTGTAATACATTTTTTTTTATTGTAAAGAGACTTCATGGACACCCTGTACTTTTAAAGTCATTTTTATCAGGGGAGAGTATTGCACAATCTTTCGGATGGCGTGCTAAACAAACCCAAAAATGTTAAAACAAGCCATCTTTGTTGATCCATTAAAGCGCACACTGTTGCTTAAAGTATTAAGAATATCTGTTTCCCATTCAATCCTCATTCCTCATTCAATCGACGCGAGTTTTCACAGTTCTTTGTCTGAGATTTTAACAAAGTCAGCAGGCCTGGCTAATGTTCAGCTCACCTACTCGCCAAGACACAGTGTCATCTTTCATTCCCATCAAAACAACCTCTGTCCAAAGGCGTGCACTTGTGCTATCAGGTTCTCATTTGGGCCTGAATCGATTAGTGCTGAGAAAACTGCACCAAAGTAATGACTTCAATCTGCATCTTTTCAACTGGAATAATCAGGAGATACACTATTGCTATGTTTGCAAATCCCAAGGCTTCTCTTGTACAGCAGGGGACAAAGAGTGCGGTTGTGGCCATAGAGAATGTGAAGGATTAGTTGTGCCATGCCCTCTGACCGGATGGGGGTTTGAGCCTGTACTGGGCTGCCTTATCTGTATCTCTAGTGGTTGGCTCGCACTTTTAAATCGATAACTCGCCATGGGGTAAAGCAGATAACTGCGCCTCAGCATTGGTCTCGTTAAAACCCCTGTTCAGGAGATGTATGACCACTGCCAGTTGAACTCATGCACATGTTGGTGATAAATTAGGGCGAGCTCTTGTAAAGAATGTGTTGAAATGGTATAATGTAGTATCAGAAAATAAGATTTGTAATAGTAGTTGTTGTAGAAGTATGGTATAGATTCAATAGTTGCAGTTGTAGTGGTTATAGTGGTAGTAAATGGTAAATGGTCACATTTATATAGCGCTTTTCTACCTGCTTTAGGCACTCAAAGCAATTTACATCAAGGAACCACTCACCCATTCACACTCTCATTCATACACCAATGTGAGACACTAGAGGCAAGGTGGGCGAAGTGTCTTGCCCAAGGACACAAGAACAGTGTACACCTGTGGGGATCGAACCGCTAACCCTCCGATTACAAGACGACCCACTGTACTTGCGCCACCGTCGCCCCAAGTAGTAGCAGTAAAGCCAGTAAGAAGATACACACATGTTGGCATTGAAGAGATAATGATTTCTATCATATAGATCATGGGATTATGTCATAAAAATCACAAAATATTATGGGGAAAAGGAATGCATTGTAGATAATGCCAATGGAGATTTTAATATGTAAACCACTGGAGTTATCCTTGACAGAGAACAATTTAGACTCTGCGTTTTGTTTGGTTTAGTTACCAATAGTAGTGACTTAAGATTATAGCTTTTTTGCTGCAAATACTGAAACTTGGGGTTTGATCCATACCCCATAGCAACCCGATACTGTGAGATGTTCACAAAAGTAGGTTTGTAGATGACATATTGACATGACATGTTCTTTATAGGAAGTGACTGATCCTTGTCACATTAATATAGAAAACTTCAAACGTAGAGAGATCTGATCATTAATGCACTGCAAATGTTGTATCAGTAATTCTGTAGCAGTATTTCTCTGTATAATATTGCACATTTGGAATATTGGCGGTATCAGCTCTGATGTCTGATACCTGAATCGGATCGGTGCATCCCTAGCCTGGCCTTAGCCATGCGTAAACTCCTGTCAATTATCATTTCCCTACATGTTACGTGGTTTGATCTCAGTGGCCGCGATACATCGGGAAAAGCTTCATCAGAGCCATTCAGCGAGCGGGGGAGGCGGGTGTTGTAGGTGATGTCATACGTCACGACCAAACCCTAGCAATTGGGTAAACTCAGATCCAATCGTTTCAAAATTTAAAAGGAGTTCTCGCCTCCCGCCTGAAAACTGAGCTCAATTGTGAAGATCCAGACTCTCTACAAAATTAGTACGAGGGTATGCTAAGACCAGGCTAGTGCATCCCTATTAGTGACCCTGTTTTAGCTGGTGTCAAGCAACAAACAATATTTGCTAGTTCCTTATAAAATGGCAGATTTCTCTGATAACATTAAATTATAAATTCTCTTTCACTTATTGTCTATGTTCGACAAGCTTTGACAAGATCACACGGGAAAGCTGGAAGTAGCAATAATGTGCCGCTTCAAGGTCCTTTCATGTTGGACTCGATGTAAAGTTCAGAAGGCCGCGCTGAAAAATGGGTGAGAAATTGAGGTCATGGCCAGATGGGACGATGCGAGTGGAAGACTGGTGACATCCTCTTGTTTTTGGACTCATTTCCTGTCTCCAGAGGAAGTAGTGCTGATAGAACTCTGCTGTTCACTGACCCCTGGCCTCTTAGCCAAGGCTGCTTTGAGGATGAGCTGTTTTTGAGGCCAATGTGGTAAAAAAAAAATAAAGAAAAAGGCCCTGATATAATTACTTGAGTGGTTGCTTTGGCTCATATGGTGCACCCTCTGATGGCATTATAGGTCATTACATTTAATAGCATCTTCAATTGGGGTTTATTTTCTTGACACACATTATTTTGAGGTTTACACAATGTCATTTAAAAAGCCAGAAATAAGCATTGTGTCGTATCGAACCCCTAAAAAGCTAAAAGATTCACCCGAAAGGTCATTCTTGTTTACCTTCCAATCCAAGTAAATGTTTGTTGGCACTGTCGGTTACAAGCGGCCCCCAATAGATTTGAGAAGTTCCTCATTTAAATGCATACGTGTCTAACCTTGTTCACGCAGTAATGTAAAGCCCAATGGGAGGCACAGCACTGGCGAGACATATTGACGTATAGATATTGCATCCTCTGTCTTTGTCCCATTCAACGGCTTTCATTATGTGCTCCTTCCTACGTGCGCAAATCAACAAAGCGAAAGAATTAAATCAGAAGTAAGTGCTAACAGACAGGTTTGGAGGGCAGCAGAGGCGGTTAAGAAGCTGTCTGTGGATCTAAAAAGCACTTATTCCTCCTACTTGCTTCGACTTCCGACAGCCTTTGTTTTGTTAATCAATGGTGGATGCAATAAATGTCCAGATATGTAGCTGCTAATAATTTATAACACGCTCCTGTCTTGCAGTGGATAGACACTGGTGATGCAATGATGTTGTTAAAGCTTGAAATATCTCATCTGAGCCGTGAGCTTAAATGTCAATGACTGGATGTAAGAGATCCATTTAAAACGCCATTGACGCAGGTGCTGTTCGACCGTTTCCAGTTGGTCCCTCTTTGTCGGACCCTCAGTGGCCCTGGCCTTTCGGGTGTCCCCCGAGATTCGGTCTTATTGTTGTTCATTCTCAGCCTGTCTGCGCCTATCTCCTCTGCTCCCCTCTCTTCACCCCCATAACTGATTCAATGAGACGGCGTGATCCGATTGGTGCTCCACTTTCCTGTTTGAGTGGGGAAAAATGGTTTCTATAGTAACGGAAAACATAATGCGGACCCTTGTGCGGTTTAGTGTTCACTGGCTAATGGCTCTCTAAGCATGGGTTTACAGAGGAGGGTACAGCAACAGGTTGCACTGTCAACTCGCCAATGTATCCATGAGGCAAAATGCAGAGTAGTAGCCTATATGGGCATGTTTTAGTATAATACTTTCCTTTCTGCTATTTCGTTACAGAGCCCACGTCCCAGAAAATCTTCCACCCTGACACTGGGTTATGCTTTCTTCAGATATAACATTTAGTGCTCCATAAGGTCAACCTGGCACAAACAAAACAAATAAATTGTACTCTTTATCTTGAAGGATAAAGGAAAATGGTTTTGTCTAGGGTCTCCGATCTTTTTTACCCCGCGAGCTACTTTTGCAACCAAAAATGGCAGTGAGCTACTAATGCTTGAAGCTAGGCCTATATGACAATACAAGAAAATTACAGTAGTTTTTGGTTTATGGTTTGCTACATTCACCTAAATGTGTGGTGATATTTTGTTCAGAACAAAAATGCATCTAAAATTTGACTCAAGTGTATGTAGAAATGTTGAAAGCCTCCCAAGCTACTGGTTGGAGATCCCTGGTCTATGCCACATAATCGTTAAAGGGTCTCTACGGAAGTTAAAATAAAAAAAATAACTATTATATTTTCCACCCCCTACATGCTCCAGCAATGTCCCTCTGTACTGTGATCCCACACCTATCCCACTCAATTGCCGCTATAAGCCTGCACTGTCACTCTAAAGTTGCGTGTTCGGGCCGAGGCAGCAGTCATTCACCAGCTTAACATGGAGACTGCAGATACGCAGACGGCCAGAGGTGGCAGTCACGAGTATGAAAATGGACAACCTCCGTTGAGTCCCTTTAAAGTCTTGCTGTTCCAAACCATGATGATCACAAAAACTTATTATGACCTTATGTGCCCTTCTTGATGCAATCCTCGTGATGCTTCTAAGAACCAGACCTAAAATACCTTGTGGTTTTCTTTTCCTCTTTCTTGTTGATGTGTAATCCATATTTGTTTCCAACACTGAGGACTTCACCTTTAACATTGTCAATAGTTTTGATTACAGGGTTTACACAGATAACATGAACATTGGGTTTGTTTCTAGGCCTTTATTTTCCTCTATGTAAGTGTGTTGCCCAGTCTCTCCCTAATTATTCCCCAGTCCAACCAGACAGCTCTTGAAAGATATCCTATGCCAAACTACATTCATTAATTCACCTTGCTTGTAAAGATCTTCAGTTTCACCTTTACTAGACGGCGCATTGATTCTGCATGACTTTCCCAGATAAGCCCAGCAGAGCGTCCACCACCACTGCTCCCTGTTCCTCAGCCCTGTCCTGTCCGCACTCCCGTTTTGATTGGCTTTCCTGGATGTAATCAGACAGACAGGGCTCCTCGGTGTGATGGGGGGGGGGGTGCTTCGCTGTTACTCCTGCCACTGTCAGTCCTGCTCAGTGTCCTGCTCATGTCTGTTTGCAATATGCCGTGTTTTACTCCTGGGATATTCCCCTCCATCTCCAAGCCCTGTCAAAACGAGAGGACGGCTGTCTGGATTTCACCATCTATAATGTGGCAAGACCTGTTCATGCTTCTGTAGGCAGACTCTTTCCCTCTCTCACTTTCTCTCTCGCTCACTTTCTCTCTCTCCAGATTTGAAGTTGTCAGTGCCAGAGCTTTGAACCTTGCTCCAAAGCGTTGTCAGTCAAAACTCCTGTGCCGCAGCAGAATATTTTTGCACACAGTAAAACTACATTATGGACAGTTTAATTGGGTCTTTGTTATTTTTACCCAGTGACCTAGTCCCTTGCAAATGCAATATTATTAGCTCTAGTTTCAGTAGCTATACTAGGAGTAGCAAAAATAGTGGTAGCATGTGTGAGTGTGGTGTATAAGTGATTTGTCGTGGCCGTGAAGACATTGGCGCATTTTGGCAACCAACTTCTCCAACTATTCTCTTTAAAAAGTCCTCTATATTATTGTACAATGACAATCCAAAATGGTCTCGCCAATGCCAAATGACCTTCTGTGTCGTGGCTGCGGTTATCGTAGTCGCTTTTTTGCGTATTCCAACTAGTAAACTTCTCTTAACTTCTTCTACTCAATTAATAAGTCTTACCTTTCTGCTGGAAGACACTGGCACTTAAGAAATGCAAGGGCAAAGCATTCCTGCTCATTACAGACTCGGTTTAAGATGCGTTGTGCGTTGACAGCCAAAGTCAGCCATGTGTAGAAAGAGGAGGGTGGTACTTTTTTTCGTGAATAATGCATGAGATCTTGATTCTCTTCAAGGTCACGTCACGAGCCGTACAACGCCTTGCTAGTGTTGACTCTTCTAATAAAGGTTAATTACCGAGAGAGAAAGTACAGATCCAATTCCCACGAGAGGTGTATGCAAATTCCACCTGCCCAACTACAAACCACTGAGACCGCCACTTCTAAAGGCAGAGCATTTATAATTTCGCCCTGAAGCTGTGAAGTGAAACATAGATGAAAAAAAGAACCAAAAAAAACCTGTGCTAGATTTGCCCGCTGTTGGGAGCAAGAGCCTCATGCATAATAAATACAAAGCCGGTCATTTTAAGCGCCCTACAATCTTATTTTCTCTGTTTCCCAAGCCGCAGCTGTATTTGGCCTAAATGAATTAAAGCCGGCGATGACAAATGTGCCACTTTTCTTTCCTTCTCGCTGTTTATTCATCCCATTAACACGGCCCTGACCTGCTGTTCCCCTGTGTCTCTGCAGCTCATGAGAAGAGGAGAGCCGCACCAGTCCAGAGGAGTCGTGCGCTTCACCTGAATAAAGACGTGGCACTCAAGGATACCCATGGTAAGAGGAACCTGTCGTAATCCTGTCTGCCAAGTACTGTGCAGGTTGCTTTCAGGTGACATCATATCATACTAGAGCTTATAGTTTAAAATTGAGGTGGAGAGCAGCTGAAAATCCTGTGCTGGTAATTCAAGCGTAACTAGCTTTAGTTTGTTGCTAATTTCTCAGTCATTTCTGGGCATATCCACATGAAACAAAAACTAGCACGAAGTTCAAAGTCGTCTCTGTCAGCACATATGAACTAAGGTCTAATTATATTCTCATAAAGGTGTCCAAAAGTGGTAACAATATTCATAAACCTGTACGTGATGTTAGCCAGTAGAAAGGACTTTTGATTTGTATGATCAAGTACAACATTTGTCAATTTTCTTTTTGGATATTTCTTTCAGAAATTGTTTCTCTCACATAGACTTGTATTGGCAACTGGAACTGAAGTAGAATTCTACAAAGCATAAGTGTAAAGTAACAATATTATTTTAGTCAATAACTACTTTGAAGATAATCCCAATCAGGCGGGGACGAGAGGTACATGCAGAAGTATTAGTGGTATACTTTGTTGTTGTAGTTTTAAAATTGAAGAAGATCAGAAGTAGTACATATTTCAGGATGCCACTGGAAAAAAGTCAGGTTGTCCTATAACTCACAATTAATCAAAATATAATAACACATCATATGTTCTGACCTAACACACTCCAAACATAGTGGTTGGTCATGTGTATTTATTTACCTAAACATGGATATATAATGAAACACTGTGCTTAGACTTGCATCACAAATGAAAAATTGGAAGCAGCTGGACTTATCACATAGATTTGTGACATAGTTGTTAGTTTGTTCATGAATAGTGGGCAAATGCTTTCAATTAAAGGAGACATATCATGCATAGTCAATGTTTTTGAGCTTCATACCATGTTATAACATTGTCCTCGTCAGAAGCAGACCTGGAGCAGTATTTCACTCCATTCACGCAGTGTTGAATGAATCCGGTTTACTTCGTTCAAACCCGAAACGGTCCCCCACATTTTTAAAGCCAATAATCCGCATCAGTTGTGAGCCGTTCTGTGCTCATAGTGTGGACATGGTTGTTGGAAGAAAGCGAAAGGTTTTTTTTTCTAAATTATTCCCACTGCTGGCTGCGTGGGGTGCTCCAGGCCAAATCCTCTCCAGATCTGCCACTAATACTGTATTTAAGAGCAACTGAGTATTAGGGCTGCATGATTTTAACCAAAAAAGAGAAATTGCGATTCGATTTGCGATTTTAATATTATCGATCATGAGACGACCCGCTCTACCATCTGCGCCACCGTCGCCCCAACTAGATAAAAGTTGATGATTTGTCAGTGTGATGAAAAATAGGAAACCATACATCCTTTGCAAAGTTGAGAAAGAGAGAAAGTTGTTTTTCTCTTTCACTTCTGCATTCGGAAAAATAAGTCCTATAAGCATAAAGCCGCATACTTCCACTGCATTGATTCCTCTCTAGTGGCTTCCTGTTAATTCAGCAGCAAAACAGGCGAAAGTGCTTGTTGACAGAGTCCTTTCAGTAAGATGCTGACAACATTGTTACTGTCGACAGGAGGCAGGGCACTGTAGAGTCTGGTGCCGAGAGCAGACAAGTGCTTTTGTCCACAGCCATCGCACTGGGGCGGCACTAGACCTTTGTTGCTCTCTCATTTGCATTGGCATTCATAACATCAGTATTCCGGTCACAACTGCGGCAGACACTGTGCGTCGAGGGGTTGAAGGGGACTTTCGGACCCAGACGCCATCAGAAGTAATCAGTCATAGGCACAGGCGTAAAAGAGGCCAGACAAACACATGTGCTTCATGTGCAGGTGATGGATGGCTACGACCACTCCGATTTCCTTTTTGCAAATCATGTGGTGTTTTTCTGCCAAGATTTGCATGTTGATTCCAGTTTTTAGATGTTAATCCTAATTGTTTTATTTGGACAAAGTATGTATCACAAAAAATATTGAATTGCAATATCCGTATCGCAAGAAGTGGCAATAATATATTAACAGATTTTTTTGCAAACTCTGCCAGAAATAGAAAATCCATAGAAGTTATTACTGTGCAAAGTTCAGTTTTAGTTAGAATCTTCCTCATTTAGTTCCATTTAAGGCTTCTTTTGGTCCTGATTTTGTGTTTTATGACGTCTTGGGTTTACACAATTTGCTGAAAAACAAATTACCGTATTTTGCGGACTATAAGTCACACTTTTTTTGATAGTTTGGCTGGTCCTGCGACTTATACAGTATATTAATTAATATGTTACATTAACATACCAGACATCTATTCAGTTTGTTGTTTATGCTTCTTGTAGCTGAATAACCAATGACCATCAATGTGTTACATTAGCTGCTAACGGTATGCTAACGGTTAGCATACTGTACCCCAGTGGTTCTCAAACTTTTTTTCAGGCGACCCACTTTTTTTCATTGGTGATCTCTAGCGACCCACCTCCACTCCCCTTTGAACAAGGCCTACTACAAATAATTACAAGTAGGGCCTATTTAGTTATGTATTATAACTAAATAGGCCCTATTCGTATTCAGTGTCGAGTCTTTTTGGATAATTTAGTGCGTCTTTAGCTTCATACGTATCAAAAGCATTTAGACAATGTGGACAGTTCTGCTCTTCAGACGGAGGCAGTTCACAGACGCAGCAGAGCACATGGTTCTGGTTACCGCCCACTTTTAGCATGAGTTTGGGGGAATTATCTCCAGAATATATGCTTCTTAAATACAAAGCGAAATGTGACTAGCCTCTGACAGCAGCAGTTTTGACTGGAGCATCAGCGCTACAAGTCAAGCTAAAGTTAGCATTTGATCTGTTAACCCATTTAAGCCTAAAACGCCTGGAAAAAAAATGCCTGGAAAAGCTATTGCCGATTCAGGCTCTTCCGCGTCTCTATCCTGATTCATTTCATTGGCCCAGGGGCCGATAATTGGTGCAAAAAAAACCTTATACCTAAAAATGACGTATACGCTTTCCAGGCTTCAATGGTAGAAATTTGGTAATGCTTTCCAGGCCTCAATGGGTTAAACAAAACAGGCCACAGAAAGGTTTTATACAGTCACTGACCAATGGGACAAAACGGCCAAAGTGTTCGTAAATACCACACACCTTTTATCATCACGAAGACTCCACCGAGGAGCGCTGTGAGACAAGTGGGCGAGCGAGGGAGGGAGGGAGCGAGGGAGGGAGGGAGCGCACATGGGTCGTGGTTAGAGTGCGTAGATGCATTTTCTCATTACGGGAATAAACTTTGTATTTTACAATTTGTAGATTTGTAGATTTAATATGTGCAATATATGGACATGGTATAAAGAGAGTCTCTGGCTGTGGATAACTCAGCAGTAGTTTCCCTTGTCATTAATGAAACGAGACGTGTCCAGACGCTGCTTTTAATATGCAATTCCACCGCGACCCACTGTTTGAGAACCAATGCTGTACACCTATTCAGCCTGTTGTTTTTGATTTTGTCAAATAAATTTGCCCCAAAAAATGCGACTTATTGTCCAGTGCGACTTATACTATGTTTTTTTCTTCATTATGCATTTTTTGGCTGGTGCGACTTATACTCCAGAGCAACTTACTTCAGAGCAACTTTTAGTCCGGAAAATATGGTACTTACGATTGTGTATTTTATCATATCTATTTTACTTTTTTTTTCTTCTACACCTTCTCTGTGTGTGTGAAGCAGCCCCATGCGCCCAAGACAAATTTGCCCATTGTGGGACAATAAAGTATAATAATAAGAAATGGTGATAAGAAAACAAACTTCTTAGTAATAGCAATGTTTTATGTTTTTGTATAATTTTTTGAATATTGGCTTGTGTGGCTGCAATTGTTCTCTTCATACAAAATCTTCCTTCCTGGACAGACCACAATCTGTTAATACTTACATCATATTTCTGGAATTAATTAGCTTTGCTTTAATCGGGTTTGGTTAATAAATATGACTAAAATAGCACAGTAAGATACTACAGCCTCCTCATCAGGCATTACATTAACTTCATATGGCTCTCAGCAAACATGTATTTGGGTTACGGGTTGGGGTTATGTGGGTGACCCAATATTAGAGCGAAGGACCATACTGCAAGGCTAACATTGGACTGGCAGACGACTGTATATTATTAATAGGCACAGTGTCTGGTCTAGAACATGAAATATTGATGCTGGTTGCCCCCCGCTGCACCGCCACAGCCTCGGAACCAGAGCTAGTTAAAACTTAAAAGTACAATGAGGTTTTAGGACCAGAGGCTGAAAAATAAGCACTTTGAATCAGTCTATGGTAATCCTGTTACTTGAACATATTATAGCCCTGAAGTGGAAGTGAAGTGCTAGGGCAACTGACGTCTGCTTAACACGATAGGGTGTGTGTAATACCAGTTTTACTGTTATCTCGAATAGTCTTATTATAGCTACTACATTTGTTCATTTGCGGAGGTTGTAGGAGCATAAAACGTTTGAGATGAAGTACTTAAAATGTGCGACCCCAACTAAGTTCTCAACACATTGGCATTTTCCTTTTGGGTTGTGATCGCAAAACTGTAAACCCTGATTAGCTGGGATAACTTAAAAAAGTTAAATGTACTTGATTAATCCAAAGTTAATTATTTTAGTTATGTTATGTTAGCTAACCCTTGCAATGTAATGTCCTCTTGAACACAGTTACGTGACTATCTAAGGGACACTTTTAATGATAGCTGCACATTGTTGAGAGGGCTAGGTTTGGGACAGTAATGTTTCTCTTTATTAAAACACAAGTTAGAAATGCTTAAATATTTGCTGTCACTTCACCATTTTACAAACTTTAACCAAAGAGACTGACATTATTTCTAGCTAGGATTAGTATTGGGTTTACAGTGAAGGAAGTGTACTGTCTATAACAAGACATGTGGATATGTGAATAAAGTACCAAAATGCTGAATACCAAAAGAGGCACAACCAATTTAATGCTTAGTCCTAGTTTAGTCCTGGGCTAGTATTGGTTTAGACATGGGTTTAGTCTTGGTATAGTCTGGCTTATTACTGGGTTAGTCCTAGTTTAGTTTTTATCCTAGTAGTGCCACAGTGGCAATGTGTCCTTGGACAAGACACTTGACCCACTGCCTGTATGCACGTAGAGTGTGTGTGAGTAAATGAATGGTGGTGGTCAAAAGGGCCGATGGCCAAGTGTGACAGCCTCGCTTCTGTCATTCTACCCCAGGGCAGCTGTGGCTACAATAGTAGCTTACCACCACAGAGTATAGAGTGAATGAATAATGACTACAGTGTAGCGCTTGGAGAAACTTGTGACACAAACCCAAGTGTAAGCCATTATTATTATTAGTACAGTCTTGTTTTAGTTTTGGTTTAGTCCTGTTATAGACCTTATTTAGTCTCTTTTTAGTCTTGATTTAGTCCTGATTTTGACCTAGTTTAGTCTTGATTTTGACCTAGTTTAGTCCTGATTTTGACCTAGTTTAGTCTCGATTTTGACCAGTTTAGTCTTGATCCTGACCTGGTTCAGATCAAGACTGTATGTTTACTGTGAATGTGAAATCTAAACCATAATTACATGGGGCTACATGAGGACTGACTCCTGATTAGACAAAGACCAAACCTGACCAAACCAGGACCACCTAGACAGAAGGATTCCCTAAATAGTCAAACGGCCTAAAGAACCGCGTGTGGCTCTGAAACCGTGGGCTGCTGATGGCTGACCCGAGTATACAAAGGCTTACATGGATGTCGAAGGAGCGATGCTTAAAGAAAGATCTTATGTAATGCTGCCAAACAGAATTGATTCCCTGTTGCAGAAATGGGGCACCCGGCACCACATCACACTGACTGCGTATGCAAACACATCGCCGCACTTCGGGGTTATTTTCTCTTAGCGTGTTATTCACAGAGAAAGCCTTGAATGAGTGGGTTTCTCTTTTATCTGCCACAGTAACACAAACACTCACATTCAGTGTTTTCCTCAAGGCTTTGTTTTGATCTTTGCATTGCCCGCGAAACCTCGGCTTGTTAAATAAACTAGGTTACCCCCATTCCTTTCCATGCTTTTCTTTTCATCAGCTGAACTTTAACTGCGCCTCAGATGTGCACAAAACTACAACACACTCCTCAATAGGGGAAAACACAGCTCGAGGGCAGTCAACACCGGAGGGAAGTGGAGGAGGGGGGGGGGGGCTGTGGCTGTATTTGAATTAACATATGGCCCTCTGCGAAATACTGTGACTGATCTCTCATTAGACAAATGGTTGGCCAAGCTGTCCCGCAAAGTGCCGGGCCGCGCGCTCTTTTGTTTGCCACACAGGAACCAGTGCTAAGTGGAGATGCCAAACACCGCGCCGCAGACAAAGGCTCCTCTCGCAACATGTCCGGGTTGCCTTGACGACCGCTGTCCATGTTGAACGGACGCCAAAGATGTGGCAAAAATAACTTTGCGTACAGTTGTAGCAAAGTTAGAAAACTCCTTAAGGCCAGACACTGCACATGAATAATGAAAATAATTAAAGGAGTGAAACTTTTGCAACTTCTGCTGTATGTTACTGAAATACTGGATGAGAAAATTATGTATTGCAAGTTTTTTTTATATCACAAAATCTAGGGCCAGATTTAAAGGAGACATATCATGCTAAATCGACTTTTTTAAGCTTTTAACCATGTTCTAATGTTGTTCCCTCGTCAAACACATACCTGGAGCAGTATTTCACTTCATTCACTGTCATGTTAACTTCTGCAGCGCTTGGTTTTGTGTTTCCTGGTAACAATGATGTCATTGTGCAAACCCCCAAACTCTCCTCTGCATTTTTAAAGCCAATAATCCAAAATTGATCAGTTCTGGGCCGTTCTGTCTCATAGCGGGGACCCAGCCACTCCGTCACGCTACAGCCACATGTTTAAATCAACGCTAATTGTTTGTTTTTTATAATGCTGTTGCCTGTCGGGGCGCTCCAGGCCAAATCCTCATAAGCCCTGACACACACTATATTTGAGCATCGTTTCATTTTCACAGAGGCGTTATTTGAATGTATAAAATGTAAAACATCAATGCACAGACATCCTAATGAAAGATTTTAAGCCTGTGGGATTTTGGATATCTTGTTTAGTTTTTGAATAATCTAGTTACTAACTAGTAAAATCTTGTTTTGCGTTTTTTGGGTTTGAAACTCAATAAACCAAGCTAGCAATTAAATATTGAAACATTTCTGTAAACAGACCTTCAAACTATTGTTTAGTACAAGACTAGGACGTTTGGAGTCTGTAAGTTAGGGATGTCAAACTCATTTGGGTCGTGGGCTGAAATTCACCTACGATGGCGGGTCACGGGCCGCATTATTGTAAAGAGGAAAATATATTGACAAAACATTTTTTCAATAAATGAATAATAATGATTAGCACTGTAATAATTCAGCACATTTGATTGACATTTTAAATTGGTCAAAGATACAGAACTGTTGCCTAATAAATAATAATAATGGCTTACTCTTGTATTACAAGCCTGTGCCACCAGGGCCAGAAAACACAAAAAACAACACTTTTACCAGTGACAGAACACCTTCTGTTTTTGTAGCTTTTATAATGTCAGTGCCCTCTGCTGGACAGGTGTGGAATACCTTCTGTATGTTTAGATGTTGGCTGCCCCCTTAGCGGCTGGAGTTAGCATTTTGGTTATTTCTTTAAACATCCATAACTCCTGACAGGAATGGGCTAGACACTAGCGGGCCAGATGAAGTCATCTCGTGTTTGACACCTCTGCTGTAAGTGCTACTGACATGGAGATATGTGAGAAAAATACATTTTGAATAAAGGGTAATTGAAGGTACAATTTCCCATATAGTTCTATGGAGAAACGTTGAATGAGTGCAATAATTACACTCCTTATTTTAAAGATTAGATCATTTATTTGTTTACAGTTGAATGTTAAGAGAAGAAAAATGGCCAAAAACCTGATAAAAAAGAGTTTTGCTGCAGTGTCTCCCCTTAAAATCCAAAATGGAAATTAGTTATTCTGATTTACAACAAAACAGCAGTCCAGATACTTGTTGTGGAGTTGACCTCTGACCCTTGTATGTTTACGCACAGGGGGTCCTCTGCCAAGGCTAAGAGTATTGTCTTTCCACAAACCGACATCTGGCTTAGAAAACAGGCAGCCCACTGTGGAAGACACCACAATACAACAGTTGTAAATATGACTGAAAAAGGCCATTTCTAAACTGATTAACCGAGTGCTACAAACCCATAATCACAATTTTCTGTCACACAATAATGCTGAAGATCCCCGGTTTAAATTGAATTATTTCTCATTCTGAAGGAAAGCCCCAACAGCATGTCATCCCCTAACTCCTCGTGGGAACATCCTGGCAGGGCCTAAACAGGCGCCTGGACAAGTGTTTATGTGTTTCTTGAGTCTTCCTGCTGCGTGCCCTCATTGGGAGACAACCTGTGACCGTCCTGTGCACTCGATATCTGCCGCTCCGGGAGATCGATGCTTCTCCGAGCGGATGACTTGGTTCGGTATTGATCCGGCTCTGTGCAGTATCTCCCCTCGCCGCGATAGAGGTGTATAACTGAGAGTCTGCGCTGTCCCAAATCTACTCATCTCAATCGCGCATCAGTCCTTGAGTTAACCAGGCAGAGACCCGTGCCCCTCCTCTGCTGTTCTTATCTAAGGAGCGGGAAAATCGATTTCACTGTAGGAGCATGAGCAACTGTCGAGTGCGCAGTAACAGCTGGACGGGAGCCCAGGCGGGATGTCAGGAATGTGGCCTGCAGTGCTGTCGACAACACATGGGCAGTGTGAGTCTGACTGCGCATTTGTTCACTCTGCACCGGCTCCTGTTAATCAGCCTGTTGTTCAGAGTGTGTCAGCTGCTGGTCAGAGGACCAATGCCCCAGGGATCCACACAATCTCATTTCAAGTGAGTGGCCAGAGACGGAGGCTCTCGCAGTCCAGATAAGAGCTGGTTTAGATTCACTGCACATATACCAACAATGGGACGAATGATAAATGTCCAAATGAGGCAAAGATAACTCATACTGACCACGATCACGGTGAATTCTGTGAGAAGCTGATATCTTCTATATACTATCATAAGTATACAGCTCATTAGGCTAACATCGCCTGGGGGTAGAATATTTTCCAGTGCACCTGGATCCAACCAGCATTAGGACCTCAGCTCTGGCAGAATATTGAGCAGAAATGCTAACGCGGCTGAGCCTTGCTCTCAGTGTGAGCTACACCCACACACTGTGGCTGCTGCCTTTGAGCTACTTTTATACACTTTCTGTGTGAACCTTTCACTCTGTGGTTGTTGTCTGAGTGCTGTATGTCCTCTAAAGGAGCATACAATGCTATAGCTGCTTAGCATTCAGCGCACTTCAAAGCTGCTCGGTGTGGCAGGCAGCACAGCCCAGGGCTCATTCTGTCTAATTGGAGGTTCATTAAGGGACATGTGTGCCTCCAGAGAGGCCCGCTCTGCGAGACGAGCCGCCTCCGCTCAGGATTTTGGGGTGTTTACTTCATCGGCTGTGAGGAAATCGAGAAATAGGAAAATGGGGATTTAATTGAGATGAAGTGTGATGTTGCATGCGTGTGGTCTTTCAGAGTCATTGTCAGAGGGCATTAGCTGCTCCTCAGGGACTTTTAGAGTGACGCTCACTAAATGGAAATGTTCACCTGCCCCAGCTGCACAGAGCCCTGGGCCGCTGTGTGCTCCCCTTAGGGTTCAATTACAGGTCATCATTTACAGGGTCAACCACATTAAAGAGGTCAAGCTGCGACCCTTATCATCTCTGCGATTTTAATGAATATTTGTTATTGGGCCTCACGCTCATGTCTAGTGTACGGTGGGGGTTTGGGTGTTGGAGGAGGAGACACTGTGTCCTTGTTGTGCCGCTGGCCACTGAGCGGGGAGTATGCACTCAGTTCATTAATCATGCTGAAAGTGTCATCTTCAAGGAGAACCTCCACCTACAAGGGCCGGGCAGTGTATAGATCAGTGCATCTTTTTCTTTAGTAGTCACCATGTTCCAAATGCTATAAAATCTAAATCGAGCCTTTCTCACTAAAACATGAGGACAGCCCGTAGCCATGTTTTACAATTCCACATTGAGAGGAGAAGAATGTAGGTCAGATACATGTGCCCTCATTACAGAGCTGAGGGTTCTGTCTGCACTGCAAAGTTGATTTTAGCATTTCTTCTCATTAATCCACTATCAAGCTCCGCCACGCCGCCCCGGACTCTGCTGTTTGCCAGGAGTAAACAATGGGATAACGCCGTCAAGAGCCTCCTCATGTTGTCAGCTCCCCAAGACGTTGGCGACAAGTTGACATTTACTGGATATCTCGGTGAAAACACTGCCATTTGCACTGTCACATTGAGAACGTGCACGGTGAAAATCCCAGCTCGTAAGCACAGAGCAGAAATAGGAGCAGAGTCAGCCCGCGCAATACATCATCTCAGCATCGTTAGTGCAATAAGCAAATGGCAGTAGCTAAGCAAATATTGTCGACATCTTGCATTTGGCTGACAGATGGGTTTACTGTGTAACAATATGCAAGTTTCTAATTGAGCCCTAGCATTATTATGAAGGTTTACCCCCATTCAATAAGAAACGGAGTCATTGGATGGAGTAAAAAATTATAGTTCAGTGTTAAAGGAACAGGCCACCGTTTATCCATACTGAGATTACCAGTACATTTCTACACACACTTAATGAGTCAAACTTTAGATGCATTTTTTGTTCTGAACAATATATCTCCAAACATTTAGCTGAATCTAGCAAAGTATAAAGCAGGAAATACTGTAATTTTCTTTTATTGTGTTGAATTATCATCTTGGTAGTCCTATAGACCTTGTTACACATAAGTTACACGCGTAAGTAGCTCACTGCCATTTTTGTTGCACAAAAGTAGCTTCTGGTGTAAAAAAGGTGGTGAAGATATTACTGTGCCTTACAATATAGTACCGCATTTTATCAGCTTAGAAAATCACCATGTTTTATTTTGTGTAACTATACTTGGATCGTGTAACTACTAGGGATGGGCACCGTTAAACGGTACCAGTATGTTATCGAAAAAATAATTAAAGTACTACCTGTATCGAAAAATAAATTGGTACCGAAAAGAGGTACCCTTAAGAAAGCCAATGTGTCTGCCTGGAGGGTCTAAAGACTGCACTAAAGAAAGTGACTCAGGCTTTTCAGCTCAAATAAATAATAAAAACACTGAAAGAAACAGTGTTTTATTGAATAAATGACCATTATCGTGTTCAATTTGGCTCTGGAAATAAAAGGGTTAAGCACCGGTACCATTAAAAAAGTAGGCACTGATATCAGATAAAACCCAACCAATACCCAACCCTAGTAACTACTCACATATCCGTATTTAAATAGGGAAAACGTGGAAGAGCTTGGTGGCTTCTAACCTCACCCCTAAGCTCAGGAAAGAACTTACCTCAGTATGTGAAAACAGTGGCCTGTTCCCTTAACCCTCTGAAGTCTCATATACCGGACCCGCGATATGAGACTCGCGAATATCTCCGCGAGTAAATGTCTTAGAGACTTACTGTTTTTTGCATTGGAAAGAGGAGGGTTGGGGCTTTAAAACGAGTCCACCTTCTAGGCCTCCGGGCAGTGACTGCACTTTACAAAATCGCCCAGGGATTCAAAATGGTACTAGATAAAAACTTGGGGCTTTTTTGAAAGTCTGAAAACTTGACTTCTTCATCCTGAAAATGTGTCTCTGATCAGCTGCTATCTTGTTTTCTGTTTATATATATATATATATATATATCTTCCATCTCCTGGGCCAGGTCTAACACACAAAACATTTTCTAATGTCCACAGCCATATACATTGGTGTTTTGCATATGCATAGTATAAGAGTGAGGTGA
>OMNZ01030707.1:6911-19141 GCA_900303255.1 Lesueurigobius sanzi
ACATGTCATTGGTCAGTGCCAGAGTACAAAACCCAGTGTGATTGTCTTCAGTGATTGTTTTGTGTAAGACACACATTCATTACACGCACACCACGCACACACCCACACCCACACCCACACCCACACACACACACACACACACACACACACACGGCACACATAGTGTCTTTTCTGTAGGGGCCACATGTGCTCCTGAGAGGGGCACGCCATGTCAACCACTCAATATATGTACACAGTAGAGGGCTGGAGGCACGTCCAGCACGCACACTCTGCTGTGGGTTATTTAAGCTTTCAAAGAGACAAAGAAGCTAGTATTCTTTATATACTGTATATATTTTTTTCTAAATGGCACTAGGAGTATTCATATCAAATAGGTTACACTTGCAATCAAATAATGCCTCACCCAAAACAGAAACAAAACTTGATACACGAGAGATATGCTTATCCTCACAAGGTTTCAGATTCACTGTGTTTGTAAAACTGAAATAGGAACCTATTACATTTGCATCATAAAAGCAAAAGCTCAGTTTGGGACATAGTTTTGGAAATTAAGTTTAGAAAATAGTACAGAACAGTAATTTATTATTATTATTATTATTTTTACATTATTATGTGTTGGACTACTTTTGACAAAGACAATTTCAATGAGGACAATTTGCAGTCACTGTGCAAAACAATAAGCCACACACTTTTAATCATTTAACATTTTGTATTTGCAAATCTCCTTACATTTGGAGCTTTTTATGCCAATGCTATGATATTTAATGAATAAATCTCTGCTACCTAGTGTTGAAGGAAATAGCTGTGTCAGTCCCTTGAGTACTTGTCCTTGTCCCGGATGCATCCCACCCCCACCTAAGGTCCATCCTACAGAGACTAGCTTAGACCCGTTGGATTCATCATATTTTCTAAAGACTCCGTGGAGAACAGCGGGTTAATTGCTGCGTGTTAATAACTCGATGTAGGATGTAAATACTTCAGCAGAGGAGACGTCTGTGTTTAGAGAGGTCGGAGAGTTTGCCTTGAAGCTAAAGGCTAGCATGCAATAAAAAACTGAAATGAAAGTAAATAACTAAAACAAATTTAAACTATGGACAAGACTTCACATTTGAGGCACTATTTTAAATGTTATGATTCATTAGATTATCGTTATTCGTCTCATCCGACATCAAGTTATTAACAGCAGCAAGTGATCATCTACCAGGAACTCACTGTTCACGAGAGATTCTGTAGAATGTATGATACATCAAATGGGTCTAAGCTGATCTCTTTAGGAAATGAATAGGACAGGAAGTACTGGCCTTCATAATTTTAAGAGGAACTAGAGTAGCCACATTGTGCACCAAACCAAAATGTGTCAAATTAAACTGTAAATGATGTGCTTTTTACACAGCACAAGCATAGACTGTATATAATAATGGTCCTAGTTTCCCCCATAGTGATCAGTGTGGGCTAACGGAGCTCAGCTATGCTAGCTGTGAGGCTCGATTTTTGGAGCCAGCCCCATTATTAAGAATAGGCTGAAAATGAAAATAGAAAATGAGTAAATTGGAAAAAGCAGTGCACAAAACACTAGAGCTGAAACGATTCATTGATTAATCAACAACTAAACTATTTTAGTAATCGATTACTCATTTTCTTGACAGAATTGTCTAATTTGAGCCAGAATTAAAATAAAAGTTAGTATTTTTGACGAAAACCCTGTCTCTTTAATGGTAGGGTACATTTTTTTCCACAAATCTTGTCATCTAAACATGTCCAAATCTAATATGTAGATGATGTGAAAGTTATTCATGTTTAACATGTATTATTTTGGTTCTCAGGACACTAGCCAGTCAGTGTCTGGTTGAAAAGTTGCTTCTTCAGGGACATACTAATGAGTAACTAAGAATAAATTGTTTTATTTCATCAGAAATGTGGTTCTCCTTTCAAATTCTGCTCTAAAGACACAAAATGTAGTTTTTTTAATACAAGTAAAATACTTGACCGATTACTCGATTAATCAATGTAAATAATCGATAGGTTAATCAATTACTAACATAATAGATAGTTGCAGCTCTAGTTAGCACAAACACGTGAAGGTATAATGACAAGTCTGTTCCAACAATGAGGATGAAGAGGAGCCAAAAAGTTTACATGTTAAGTCCATTAGAGCAAGGAACGTCCGGAGTCAACACTCAACAAAGCTATATTTTTATAATAAATTAAGATATCTCAATAAATGTTACTCTCAACCTCAAAAGTGGCACTGTGGCAACCCCCCTGCCTGCACCTCCAACCTCACCAACAAACTGCCCTGGGCACATACTCGCACACACACACACACACACACACACACACTCATGAAAAGAAGACAGCGCAGAGAACTGCTGACACAGACATGCGATAAAAGCCACGCATTGTTGCCAATGTGCTGGAGGAGAGTTGACAGGAGGGGGCACGGAGTGGGCCACTGCACAGTGAGGCCCTATGACTCAACCGTCATTATCAATGGCTCTGTGTGTTGTGAAGGATGCTGAAGACGCCATAATGCCTAGGTACTGAGATAACATGAAATAGATAGTTTCACTTCCAACCCTGTCTATCGAGGTCTTTTGCTTCAACCAGCGTTCCTCTTCAATCTGACAAGCATCGCCGTCTGAACTCTACAAAGAAATGTCTGAGAGCTTATGAATAAGCCTCGATTCGCTGAGGTAGATAAAGATTTAACAGGGAAGGCTAAGAAAAGGCCATGCGTGAGAATGAGAGATGTACTGTAGAGGCGAATAACTGCAGACTGAAGTGGAGGGGAGAGGAGAGCGTGGTGGTGGTGGTGGTGGGGGGGTGGGGTGTAAACAGCGAGGGAAGGTTCAGTGGGTTCAGCATGCAGTAGCAGGAGCAGGAGATGGGCGTCAGAAGCTGGAAGCCCAGGGGGTTGGATAGTGGTGCGTGACTCACATACTCATGCATACATTTACACACACACGCTTACATATACAAACCACCATAACATATATACTGTAGCTTTTAAAGTACGGATGGCTACGCACAGTAACCTCAGGGAGAAAGTTTCACACATTATAATGGGGGTGATTAAAGGGCGCACTGAAGGGACTAGTGGAATAAGATTTTCATGAAGATGGAGGCTTTCACATGGGCACCGATGGAGGGTTAAGTGTTAGCTGACTAAATGCAAATATCACGAGCACATACTGCCGATGCGTCCCAGTAGGCATGGCACGTCACCAACGCTGCTCACACGGAGCGATCTAAAAACGAAATTCAATATATTTGATCCTTGAAATCTTTTGATTTCAAAAACAAAACTGTAGCACTTTTACTACTGTGATAAGCGCTATACAAATAAGATTGCCTTCCAATAATGCTTCATGAGATACCTGTTGATTAAAAGCCAATAATTGAGATTGACCATATGTATTTAGTCAGTGATTACAATTTGATTAAATGTACCACTTTACCCACACCAGATGAAAAAGGAAACCGAGAAAGTAAGAAAGTCATATCATTTATAATCTATGACAATAAGAAACTGGTGGGTGTAAGGATGACGGTTGATAACTAATTTTGATAGCCTCATGATCAATGCTTAAATCAACAGAAGTGTATTTTATATGCAGCACTTAACTTGACGGAAAAAATAACATTATTCCTGTTCTGCGGGTGCTTTTGTTGATATCTTGAGTCACGACCTTCGAAGTGTTAAAGGTCCTGTACCTGATTTGACAACGGAACAGGAAGCGCTAAAATGTAATGTTAGTTGAACTTGTGTCCAAAACCTCTCCTTGACATTCCTAACACCTTTATAACTTCGAAATCCGAAATACACAAAGGAATTTTTATCACAAATGTCAGTTTGTTATATTATACTGAAGGAAAAAACACACATCATGCCACTACTAGGAAGAAAAACAAGTAGAGGAGCTTTAAGAATACATTTAGCAGGGACGGTTTGGTCATGATATACTGTACTGTATGTGGATGGTCTACATAGGGCCAGCGACAAAATTAGGTTAGTTGCAAATTGTGCACAGGTCCCCCAGAGAGACTGCATTAAATAATCACACATTTACTCTTGGTGAAATACTTTCTGAGAGTTTTCTTACACGATATACGATAGATAACATATACACTGAAACAACAGCTGCAGACACCCTTTTCTCTTTTTGGGGGGGAGAAAACATTCAAATAATTTCCCCAATGTTGCTCCATTGTTTAAACTGTCTAGCTTACCTTAATGTGTGAACAAGGATGACAGAGAATCAAAAAAAGATAATCACATTGGCTTTTCTGTCTATTTTTGCATGATTACTCGACACAAAGTGGAACAACACGTGCACATAACAGATCGTGGTCTAAGACTGGACTGTGGCTGTGAGTAATGTCCACAATAATATCACCGTGGCAGAGCAGTGCGTGACGAGTCAAAGTGGTACTGTCACTCAGGCCGTGTCAGCAGCCTGTTCGCCACACATGAGTCACAGGAGCTCTTTTAGACACCGACAAACACAGCACAAACCATCAGGTAAACTAGTTCTCTAGTCAGCCAACCGGATTTTGAAGTGTTGCAAAGACGAGATGCGACGGTAAAAAAAAGAAATTAACTTTTATATAACACCGATTGGTTCTGTTTGGGCTTACAAGATACAAATTGCACTTTACTTGCAGCCAAGAGTAAGTGATTCATTTCCAATATCCGTATTCTGGTGGAAACTTTCTTCCTCATCTTTTTGCTTTATGACTCATTCTTGATTCAAATTGAGTTGGAGGGAAAATCAAGTTCATAGTATGTGGTTACTTCCATCTGCATCTAAAACATAAACAACAGGCCTCTAGCCCAGCTGGGTGGTCTTGAACAAACCAAGTTAAAGGTCTGGAGATGGTTCTTGAAGGGCTGCACTAGTAGGGATCTATCAATTTTTCTTCTAAACTGAAGTAAAAAAGAATAAATGTAGATATTCCTCCAAACATAGGCAGGTAGCGTATAAGGAAGGTCAATGCACTACAAGAACAACTCAAACCTCCTATCTCCAATCATTGCAAAAGAGAAAACCACATTATGGATTGGGATGGAGCTAAAATCATCGGTACAGAAGGCAACAAATATCAGCGCTGGATAAAGGAGGCTATTGAAATTCGGAAACGTGCCCCCGGGACAGTGAACCGCTGTACTGAAGAAGTCAGACTGTCGTCCTACCTCCATCGGTGAGAAAACACTAAACTGCACTAATAAACTAGCCTGGTCTACCATACCCTCGTACTCATTTCGTACAGAGGGTCTGGATCTTCCCAATTGACCTCCGTTATCAGGTGGGAGGGATTAACTCCTTTTAAAGTTCGAAACGATTGGATCTGATTTTCCTCAATCGCTAGCCTGGCCTTAGTCATCCGTATTATCATTTCCTGCATATGCTTGGCGTCACCTACAACAGCCGCCTCCCCCGCTCGCTGAATGGTCCGAAGAAATTCAACCGATGTATCGCAGCCACTGAGATCAGACCCAGATGTAACATGTAGGAAAGTTTAGTTTCAAAGTTAAGTTTAGAGTTTACGGATGACTAAGGCCAGGCTACTAATACACTAAAAACTGTGTAAATCAGCTGAACAGACACAGCAACATCACATGACCAACTCTGAGGAAGACCATGAGATCATGAGTAATTAATCATGATCACGATGAGTTCTTTAAGCAGAAGATACAGACTGGGGGAAGCACAAACCTATGTATAAACGTACTAAGAAAACCAAACTCAGCATTAGTTCATGAGTTCATTATGAATGTGCCCCTTAAACTAAAGCAACACTTTGCCTCATCAAAAGTGGTATAATGTCAAATAGAAAAAAACATAATTACTGGTAAAAGTATTTACCTGTTTTTAAATCTTTACTAAAAACGCAAGTCTTTTCACTGGCGTTTAATGTATGATGATGTATTTGCTTCATGTTCTTGTTGAAGTTGTTTTACTGTATATTTATTTATTTCAGGGACAGCGCATATTAATGAATTAAAGTGCTTTATAAATAAAGTTGGTATGGTATGGTTTAAATAAATGACAGATGAAAGATAAGTCAATATACATATAGACATTGAACATTGTAAATGTGGCATATCCGGCCTTTCTAAACTACTTTGAACAACTTGGTGTATATTGCCTTGGTACTGTATATAAGGCAGTTTAAATGAGATATAAAGATATCAAGAAAACGTCTAGGACTGAACTGATTTGTGTAGTTACAAAATGCCAGATAAGGAATAAAGGTTTCTTGAATATGATTTTTTTTTTTTTGTCTTGAATGCTAATTATCCCTCTTTTGTTTGTAATTGTTCAGTAAAACACATTTTACTTTAAGTTATCAAAGCTGTAACTATTTAGTTTAAGGGGCACATTCATAATGAGCTCATGATGAGTTTGATTTTGTTTGAATGTTTATACAAATGTTTGTGCTTTCCTCAGTTTATCTCTTCTGCTCAAAGAATTCAAGATCATGATGAACTACTTCATTCATTTATATCATTAATGGATTCATTCCCTTAATTAACAGTGTTATTCAGGAAATCATCATGAAAAGAAATAAACTCACATGAATTCATGATGAAGTGATGCATAAAATCATAATGAATTATGCATTAATTAATGTACTCTTATTATAAAGCGTTACCAAAATCTTTAGCACATTTAGGAGTTGGCCAAAGTGGAAAAGAGGGACTAGATGTGTTAATAAAAATCTACCAGCATTTAGCTGTAGTTATCTATGTTTAATGTCAACCCCTGGATATTACAATCCAGCAACTTTTAACACGATTATAGCACTCCTCATGAAGTTGTCTTATTTCAAAGAATGAGAAAGTGCACCTCACTTTACAACACAAACAAGTTTCCCGTCTCGCAATGGCTAATTAGCACCTTGATGGAGCTGGTTGAGAGAACAAAAGCTCCTGTCGCCTCGTCGTCCTGCCACATTTAGCAAACGGCGCAGACACCGCCTCGGAGGCAGCCTGCGAGGCACAAGTTATGAGGCAGGTGAGCTCGCTCCTGTGTGTGGCACTAGGATGTCTGTTGCCATGGTGACCCCCAGAATATCCCCACACAGCACAGTGGTATTTTTAATAAACTTTGAGGGCTTTGACTTTACTGTCTGCAGCATCGAGGAGATGAGAACTTTTGTCTGTCACCGAGACCGGTACTGGTACTTCATTAGTACTTCATTTCATTACTTGAATAAAAGTACACATACTTCTAGTCAAACAATACGCCAATACAAGTACAAGTAGCTAAAGTCTAACTCTTCCATTAATGAATATTAAAGCAAAATTATCAAGCGATCAAAGTAGACAGAACATATCAGTGAAAAAAAGTGCCGTAAAATGAATCACAAGTTTGAGGCTTCAAATTGCCAAAATTCACCACCAGTACGGCAACAAGACAGGGACAAATCTTCTTTCTTGTATTGACAGCACTTTTGCACACTGCCAACTAACGTTCTGCATTGTACATCAAAACGTTTAAAATCGGATAAGACACACAGCCAACATTAGATGTTTTACTTGGAAGCTTTTATAGAAATGTAGCAGATATAAAGTATAATAATTACATTTCAAATGTAGTGGGGTCATTCTCAAACAAAAATATACTACTCAAGTAAAGTATCTCAAGCTAAAAAAAAAATAAAGTCCTTGAGTAAATCTACATTGTTACTAATCACCTCTGACCGAGGTCACTTTTTGCGACCCCCCCAAAAAACGCTTCATCTTTTATCAATCGGCTCAGAGTGGGCCACCAACAACTCGCGTGTGTGTCATTGTCAATATGTCTGTGACTGAGTGTGTGTAAATGTGTAGATTCACCACAACATGACTCACGACTCGGAGCCACAACAGAGAGTGAGCTGCAAAAAAAAACGAGACACGGTTTAGAGAAGGAAGCGGCGCTGAAAGAGCAAACACACACACACACAGGCCAAACCCCCCCCTTCTTCACCCAGATATGAATTAACCTGATAGTATTTGTCTTCATACACAGTTTGTCTCAAAAAAGAAAAAAACTAAAAAAAAAATACTTGAACAGGTTGTGGTCACATGACATGACATTCTGGAGAGTCCGTAGATTGAAAATTAGGTGATGGTAATAATGTAGATGTTTGACAAATGGCTTGCCCAGTCAAACTTCTTCTCAGTCAGCACACATAAACTGAGCTAAACTATTTTTTTCTACCATAGCATTACACAATGGTGATAATATTCAATCACAGGCACTACTGAAAGGACTTATAGAAACAATATTTACATGGCAGACTTGTGGACCTAATCACAAACAAAAAGCAATACATTTCAACATGCATGTTCTTTGGTTATTTATCTCCAAAACAATAAAATTGCTGTTAATACAGTGTACTACAGTTGATAGAAGAAGTTGCATCATGTTGCTTTGAACTTATATTTGAGTGTTGACGATCCATTAGAACAGGGGTGTCCAAAGTTTTTCCATGGAGGGCCAAACTAGGCAATGAAGGGTCAAATTAGCGGGCAAAGAGCCAAATGCAAAGAGCCAAATGCAAAGACCAAAATCTATTTTTTTATTTTTTTAGCTCTTTAAAAAATATATATATATATATAGTTTACAACACAACAAAAACAAAAAGGGGGCACTGTTCACCACAACACATCAAGGCAACACAAAAACATACTAAGTCAAACGGGAGAGTCTTCAAGCCTGTTTGTATACAAACCACCTGGACCAGCGATGAAAATAAAAATGACCCTGGAATTGCAGAAAGAAAGTCAGTCTCTCCATCAAATGAAACAGATCTATCTTTTAATATCCTTTAATTACTGTGTGTGCTTGAGTAGGACATGCAGTTTGGGCGTTTTTAAGTACTATTGACAGTCTATTCAAAAATAAATACTTATAACAATCCTAAGCACCATCTCATCAAACCCCTTGAAGGGCCGAATTTGGCCCGCAGGCCCCACTTTGGGCACCCCTGCTTTAGAACATAAACCACTCTCCTTAAATCTGAAATATTGACATCAAGTTTAAGATTCTACAACACTGAGAACCCAACTGATTCTTATGTGTACAACTCATTATCCTCCCTTCCTTGACTGGTGTGAAAGAGTTCAAATGTACTACTAACATCTGCCCAGCAGATGGCACCATTTACTCATCAATAAACTGCATAGAATAAGATATTACCTTTGCACTGACATGACACAGCGTGAGATCTTCATATCAATGCATAACACAAGCATATCACATTGGATTTACTGATAGTCTTATAATATTTATCATTAATATTTGTTCTTTATGTATTATCATTTGTAAAGGAACGAACAGTCCCATCAAATGTTATTCCAAGTTATCTCGGGTAAATGTTGCTTGCCTTGTGTCTTACAGGATCTCTGTGATTGGCCTTCTGTGCACCCGTAGCCTACAGCTGAGGAGTGGGGTAATTGTCAGTTAGGAGGTTCTTATTAGGGGAGAGAAAGTCTGACCCTGTGCAATCTCTGGTGCTAAGTGCCTATTAACCCCTGTGTGCGTGACAGTTACAGTACGCGTCCGCAACACTACGCGGCGATGGCAGACTTTGTGCATGTAATTATACTGCATGTACCTAATTATTCTCTATTTGTCAGGCTTTTACCGAGACGCTTCTTCGAGTTACAGCTTATTTACACACAGCTGCGGTTAAAGTGCATATGAGAGGCTTTTATGCTTTTTTGAAAGATCACTTTGATAGCTCGCCACCATACACATGATGTTTATGTACTGTAGATGCATGTTTGTTGTTCTGATCAAAACATCTCCAAACATTTAGGTGAATATTAGTGTTGTTCCGATACCATTTTTTCTCATCTGATCCGATACCGATATCTGGACTCCGAGTAGTCGCCGATACCAAGTACTTCTCCGATACCACAATGTAAATAAAAACACTAGCAAAAGTCTGTAAAAAGACGCCAAAGCCCATCGCATATGGCTCATTCTGCATATAAAATGTATTCTACTCTAAAGATTAAATGAAGGAAAAAAGGAAACAGAAATGTATCTGCTGTGATCTTTAGAGGGTTTCGTGTCTGCAGAGCCCAGAAAAAAACATTGTAGTATCGGATAGGTTTTGGTTCAGGTACTCGCCGATACCGATACCTGAAAAACATCCCTAGTGAATATAGCAAAGTATAAACCAGAAACTACTGTCATTTTCTTTTATTGTATTGCATTGATCATCTTGGCTCCTAGAGGCCTAGTTGCACGTGTTTTTTTTTTAAGTGTAAGTATAGCTCCTAGTAAGTATTTTTGAAACACAAAAGTAGCTCACAAGGTAAAAAGGCTTGGAGTCCCCTGGTCTATATGGTTTCATGTTGGCGGAAAGTTTGATGCTTCTTGAGCTAATAACAACTATCAGGGAAACCAGGGAAATGTAGCAAAATCTTGAATCTTATTGGGTTAACAAGTGAAATCGGTCATTTAACCTGTCATATGTACTTTAAGCTTTTAAGCAAACCACAAATACTGTATGAACAAATCAATAGAGGCTACATATAAAGGCCTGCAATGGAAACACAAACAAACCCTAGTCTGTTATTTATGCATAATTGATGTCATATCTTCCACAGAAATCAAATCATGGTGGTATAGAAGAATAATTACTAGGGGCACTGCACTTTAACTATGGCCTTCAAGTGTCTAGTATTGTGAGTAACAATGTGCAGTTATCCCCCACAGAGAAAGCAGAGTGTCCTATTAAGAGCCTGTTAAAGCTCCAGGGAGGACGTAATGGACTTCTCAAAGGAATCGCACTCGCCTCCCTGGCCCACCATGTCGGGATGTCCACAACTAAAGCTATAGCATGTGATTCTCGTGCTTTTTATGGTTATTACAACGAACCAGTGACCTCATTTTAACCAGACACGCAACGTCCGTTTCTTAGGATACAGTCGCAGTGTCTGTGCAATCCAAAATGATTTATTGCGGGAGTATAAAAGGCAATGACAAATTGTTCAGGGAAATATGTATCATTTTGCTCTGATATATCACAATACAGACACATACACATAATGAATCATGGTCATAAAGAAACGGTATCAAATCAGAAGGCGTGATGGAAATGGTCAGAGGAAATCATTTGTCTTATGTTGTACAGTAATAGAATACTAAAGGCAGGTCCATTTACATTTATCACAAGTCTTGTTTTGGTGCATTGCCAAAAAGGATTTATGAAAACATCTTTGAGTATGATTGAGTATCTAAAATAAACAAAAATATAAAAAATGTATTCATATCAAAGGGATCAAACATGAATATAGCATGTATATTGTAAACAATAAAATCATTACATACAGTAGTAGCTTCTAGTTACACATTTATTAAGGGGAGAAACTGCAGGCAAAACTCGACCATTCTTTTAAATTTTCAGGTTCTGGGTCAGTTTGCTCTTTTAACATATAAACTTTCACCTGGAAACAAGTGTAATTATTGCACTGATTCAACGTTTCTCCATAGAACTATATGGGAAATTGTAACTTCAATGACCATTTTTTTCAAAATGCATTTTTCTCACATTGCGCCGACAATACAGTGAGGAGCACAAGTATTTGCACACCCTGCAATTTTGCAAGTTCTCCCACTTAGAAATTAAGGAGAGGTCTGAAATGTTCATCATAGATGCATTTCCACTGTTCATTAATCTAAAAAGAAAAATCCGGAAATCACATTGTATGATTTTTTAATGATTTATTTGTATGTTACTGGTGTTCATAAGTATTTGCACACATGAGAATCAGCAAGAATTATGACTCTCAAAGAGCTGTCAGTGTACGTTAAAAAAAGTCCACCTTTACCCCACAACTAATCACCCACCCACCACCCCTTTGAGCTCAGTAAAGTCACCTATGCACCCCACAACTGCTACCATGGGCAAGACCAAAGAGCTCTCAAAAGACACCAGAGACAAAATTGTACACCTTCACTAAGCTGGAAATGGCTACGGGGCAATTGCCAAGCAGCCTGGTGAAAAAAGGACAACTGTTGGAGCAATTGTCAGAAAATAGAAGAGGCTAATGATGACTGTCAATGTCCCTGGGACTGGGGCTCCACACAAGATCTCACCTCGTGGGGTATCAATGATGCTAAGAAAGGTGAGGAATCAGCCCAGAACTGCACGGGGGGAGCTGGTCAATGACCTGAAGAGAGCTGGGACCACCGTTTCCAAGGCTACTATCAGTAATACACTAA
>OMNZ01030708.1:0-24965 GCA_900303255.1 Lesueurigobius sanzi
CACATAACCCTATTTAAATAGGGGAAACTTGGAAGAGATTTGTGGCTTCTAACTTCACTGAAATTTGGCGCCATGGGACTATACTGTAGAGGCAAAATGCTAAAAACATCTTTGGTCGTCTTACGGGACTGAAGGCACGCACAAAGACCAGACAGCCACGCATCGCCTCATCTAAGCCCAGGTTAGAACATATGTATGCATGTAAAAGCGGTGAACTATTCCTTTAAGAAAGCCCTAATCCACTTAAAATCAGCATCAATTATTTTAATTTGGGCACTTTACATCATGTTTTTATTTTTTCCAAATCAAAATAACTCCTTTTAACGGACTCAGGAACGTTTTTGTGCGTGTGTGTGTGTGTGTGTGTGTGTGTGTGTGTGTGTGTGTGTGTGTGTGTGTGTGTGTGTGTGTGTGTGTGTGTGTGTGTGTGTAATTAATGCACTGATTTAACCAAATAACTATTGGAAATTGTAACTTCTATGACCATTTTCTCAAAATACATTTTTCTCACTTTGTTGCGACAACATCTCCTCTTTGGTAGCTTCAGTTCCAAGCCTGAATTATTGACTCTTTAACCTCCCCAAAATTTGAAATAACTACTTGATTAAAAAACTAACCAAGATATCCAAAATCCCCTCTGAACATTATCTTTGTAATTAATATACATTCAGGCCTTATGCATTATTTAGATTTTGTTTCTGAAAATATAGGCAATTTTTGCACTTTTCTGGACACTCAAAGACACTTTCCATGGCATTACACGGTGGTGGTAAGCTCTTCTTGTAGCCACAGCTGCCCAGGGGTAGACTGAGGGAAGTGAAGCTGCCAATGTGCGTCATCGGCCCCTCCGACCAACAACCCTCACTCTACATTCACACAGGCTTCCTGGCCATTTTCCCGGTGTTCTCCCACCCAAATACTGACAGGCAGTATGGCATTTTACACATAAAATGTCTTATTTTTATATGAAAACATAAAATGACAGAAAACGTGCAATACATTATTCTCAAATTTATGTCAGTAATATACAGCAAAAGTTTAAAATTGATATCACTCAATTTATTTATTTTTCCTATTCACCTGTAGCCTGGTTAGCCATACGCTCCTCATAAAGGATTGAAAAAGCTTGGCTTGTAGTCTGGCCAGGTAAATGCACCTGCAGTGTCTCGCCTTAATGGAGGAATTGCTTCTAATCTATCTGATGCTGAGCCTGGTTAATGAGTTAAGCTACACACTACAGGATTTTCAATCTTTCGAGATTTAAAACCTGTGCACAGACCACACACTTAAGGACACATATACAGTACACATGAGGAATCCCACGATAGATCATGGCATGGAAGAAAGTTTTATCGAGCCATGCCTCCTCAGACTCAGAAAGACTTAAAATCTGACACCTGTGTAGCCAGCTTTACTCAGCCAAAACAAAGCAAGTTTCTAAGCAAAGTTATGCAATCACATTTTTTGCCAGTGCAGTATTCAGGAAATTTAACTGAGCAATGACAATTTTCTTAGGAACAAAAAGGCTAGGTTTATTGCATCTTAATTGCAGCATTCACGGGGCCCTAAGAGGAATTATGTCATGGGGCCCCTTCAACAAGACTAAGTTGGTAAAAGAAAGCAGACTACACTGCAAAACGAAATCTAAAATCTTAAAATTTGTATTTGCCCCTGATTTCAGTCACTAATTAAAGAATTGTGCCAGCCTGTAAGGTGGTAAGTAACTCTTTAATTAAGAAGAAAAAGATCTAATCACACTCAAAATGACATTTAAAAAATATGAATTTACTTGAAAAAAGAATGTTGAGGGAAGCGAAGCTGCCAATGTGCGTCATCGGCCCCTCCGACCAACAACACTCATGTGTTGATGTGTTTTCTTAATTTAAGTGTAAAAAAGTTACCCCACTGGCACATTTCTTGAAACTATTGACTCAAATCAAAGGGCCAATACACAGTATGTAATTTTAAGAACATTTTACTTCTATCTAGATTTCTTTTTGCAGTGTACTAGTTAGTTATGTTTAACAGTTGAGGGAAAATTAAGAGGCACACAACACCTGTAGTGTATGCACTGTTGAGGGCCCCCTGGTGGCCCTAAGCAGCTGCACAGTCTGCTCATTAGGCTGGGCCGGCCCTGTTAATGGTCTACTACACTCAAGACTAAATTAGCAGCTAAGTTATACAATGTCATGCTTCGTCTAACTTTTACATTCTACAACTTCATATTAATCTTGCAAAAGCTCAAAGAAGTGTTGCTTGTAGGTCTATAAGATCCAAGCACATTATAAACGTTGTCTATATTTAAATAGACCCACAAAATCATTATTACATCTTTTATCACTTTTCAGGCTATTTCCAGTGTATTGCCTTGAGTTCGACCCTGGCAGAACCTTATTCAAAGCTGACAACACAAAGCATTTCTGTACACAATGGGAGGAAGTTTGCGACTTAGTTCATACAGAATAGAGAGATTGAAGTTTAGATTACACAAATCAAACCCACTTGAACTCCATCCAGCAAGTGATGCATATTCTTCAGAGTGCAGGAAACTATTCAATGGAGCCGTGCACAACAAACTTTCCAACGTGCACTCTTTGTCATCGGATAAACCCACGCATTTGGATTGTTTTTATATGTTTTTACAGTTATAGTAAGAGTACTTTCAGAATATAATTAAGTCTGTATAATGGCAATGACATTTAGGAAGTTTAGTCTGTTGCTTGTTGAATTATGAATATGAAAAACGGCAAATATCTTGAGTTTTTTTCCCGTGCGCTGAGGAAATTACTAAAATATCTGGATAAGAAGAAAAAGCCACGAGCAGCAGTTACTCACGCGACAAGAGACGTTTCGCAAGAAAAAAGGTTGCCCCATGACGTGGCCAAGCCCAGCAGTCGCAAAAACCGTCGCCAAACTCATCTCTCCTCCTCAAGTGCGCACAATTTCAGAACAATTACCCAGAATGCATCGTGCCCCCGCGACTCTGCAGCGCACGGACCTGGGCCGAACTGCTCCAGGGAACGATTAAACGGCGGCGAGACGGTGTCCTATGAATAACATTGGCGCTGGCACTGATAAATGGATTGGGAGTGGTTTTGGCGGGAGGGGTCATGAGTCAGTAGTGTCAGGTCACAATGGAACAAAGGGGATTTATCTGAGGAGCAAACACACGAGCGTATCCTTCTTGAAACATAGGATGGTGCTATTGCGCAATGGCTAAGCGCGCGTAAAAAATAATAAAAAAAAACATCTCCACGCGTTCCTACTTATAACAGAAACTATTAAATACTGTAGGTTCCCAACTTTTTTTTTTTTGCCTTGGGTACCCCTTGGGCCTTTCATTTATTCTAAGAGTACCCCTGCCTCGATGGTTTTGTTGATTAGTTAGAAAGTGAATGACGAAAACTCCTAATTATCAGTCAAATAGACAACTAAATACACTGAACTCTCACTCTTTACAGTTAAATGTTTTTAAGCTTTTCTTTGACTATAATAATCAAAAATACAATTTGTTTTAACTCATTTTTTAATCTGAAAGTACCCCCCTGCTAACCTCTCACGTAGCCCTAGGGGTCCCCGTACCCCTGGTTGGGAAACACTGCTGTAGGCGAACAGGTATTCTGTAAGAGCTTCATGGAGAGTTAGTTGAAGAGTCAAAATTGATCAACTACAGTAGATAGGCGTGGGCAATATTAACAAAAACTAAAATCTCGATATTGAGGGGGCCTTCCTCGATAACAATGATCACCCAATATTTTGCAAACCATCAAAGTATGTAAAATGTGCTGGTAATTGTCTTGAATAAACTGTTAAAAAATCATATTATATCTTTTCTGAGAGATTACATTCATTCATTCATTCAAGACTTTATTAAGGACACAGAGCAAGGTCCATAGAGTTAAACAAGTACACAACAAGTAGCCTATATTTAGTTTTTTGCAGATTTTTTTGTCCAACTCTTAATAATCAATATTTTAAATGTGTACATCTGGATTGCTGTCCTTCGAGGGAAGCTCAGCCTTTAACAAGTGCACCATGTTCTGCAGAGGTAAACAGGAAGCATGCGGAAAAACAAATCATTTTCAAGACAGTAGAGGGTGGATTACTAAACTCACTGGAGACTTGAGAGAAGAATTTTAGTTAAAGATTAAAATAGAAGACTCAGTCCAAACATGAATGTAGGCGAACAAATGGCATGCAGGCCTATTAAAGGAGCTGTACTTTATTTTTTTTTGTACAAGTATGGAAATTCAATGTGTTTGGGATGTTAGAAATGCATTATGAAATTTGGGATGGACCACTAACAGTTAAAACTTACACTCCTTTTCATTGTAGAACTCAATAGTCCGTTATAGGGCCTATAACTGAGCGTGTGGTTTAATTTAATTGTGCTTACTATAAATTTGTCCCAGGCATCACTTGGCATACATTCATATCCACAAATTTCTCTCTGAATCCTTAAAGTATAGAGCCTGCTGTTGAATTTAATAACCAATCGTACTTTTAGTCTTATGTCACTAATAGCAAGAATCTGGTTTTAATATAAAAAATATCCACCTGCATTTAGCAAAATTAATGTTCTCTCCAGCGAAATCCACATGGCTTTGCAAAACGAGCTCTGTTTTCTGGCCTTCAGGCTGTTTCTCCTCCATGCAGCAAAAGAATTCCAGTGACATTTAGTCCTAACAAGCCAACATCGCCTGTCAACTGTTGCTCTCGCTACATCATCAGATATTCGGCAAAAAGAAACAAACACATCTGCACTGGGAAGGGGAATCGGGTAACGGCTTGGCCCGGCTCTCGTTCGGTGACTCATTGGAAACACACGTAACACAGTTTTGCAAAATCCTGCTTTTAATTTGGGGCTTTGCTATTTTTCTAGATGTGGTCATTTGAGACAGCCATTTACAAAGCACTGGAGAATGCTTTGACATGCACTAAGTAGGCCATACGGTAGAGGCGGTTACATAAGCGGCAAGAGTTATGACAATGGGTTCTCAGTGCCAAACAGTAACCTATGCAAACGCCGCTGTGTATTCTTTATTTATCGTCAGGCTCAAAGTGGACACTCCGCAGTGGCCAGCAGTGTTTAGTGTCTTGCCATGCACACAGAGGTTCTCCAGTGGGAAGAAGTATGCGCCTGAGGGACTGTAGCCAAGGATCAGGTCATGCTGCTCAACTGTGAGAAATAAGAGTGGAGGCTGTCTTCATGTAAACCAGATGTCCCTGTTTTCCATCCCAGCTCGCCCCCAGACCCCAGCGAGTACACCTCTAGCACAGAGTATTACCTATGGGAGACATAAGGCCACTGAGAACACGCCAAAGTCTTCACGGCAGGTCGTTTAAACAGTGCAGCCAGCAGAGGATGTTTTCATGTTCGTGTTTTTAAGGATATTTAACACCAAATATGTGATTTTTCTTTGTTTATATTTGAGTACAGGAGTTGCCCATCGTAGGCAAAGATTATTCAGTCTTCATCTGTATTCTGTAGGTGGAGTGTAGGACGTTTCGGTCTTTATCCAAAAAGCTTTGTCAACTCAGTTGCTGATGAAGCCTTTCGGATAAAGAGCGAAATGTCCTACACTCCAACTACAATTTTTGCCTTTACATTTGTGAAAAATGAGTAACATCAACATGAGTATTTTTGTTTGCAAGTATCTTGTCTGCTTGCTAAATGTTCTAGCAATTTTAACAGTGTAGCAGCCATAGCATAGCATAGTATAGGAGTTCTGGGAGTCCTTGGTTGGTAAATTGTACTTTAGCAACTTCTGCTTCTTGTTTTAAGGTCAGCAGTTTAAACGATTTCCCTTTTCACCTTGAAGCATCTCAACCTAGTACACACTCTGTGTAAAAACGTTTATTCAACTCCGGCATTGACACTTTGCACTGAAGAATACCCCATGATCCTATCTGCATCAAGGCTACGCTTTGTGATTTACGCTCCACTGAGCATATTTTGGAAAGATACAGTATTCCAAAAGTTGCATAACATGTATAAGAGCCCTATAGTGTGCAGCTGGCTGAACACGCAGAAGTGTTGCTTGCAAAAGGGGGATTTAGTGAACTTCAGCTGACTTGCAATGACCTCATAGCCAAAATGTCATCACCATAGAGGCCTAGTGACTTGAAGTTGGCATCGCGTACGGTCAGGTGCCCATGCCCTCAGTGAAAGTTGTCATGTGAGTGTACGGGAAGAATCTCTCACCCCCATCTGAGAGCAAAAGTTAACTGGGGCAGCACTTAAAATAATAGTAAATATATGACGTTATTCAGTTGCCTGTGCAGTTAGTCGTGACCAAATGTGGGGCACTTGAGTTTGATGAATGTCAAAGTCTGCATTCTACGTCGTCAGAAACATGACAGCACTTGGCATGGCTGCGGGGCATAACAGTGTGGAGGGCAAGCACTCCCCAAACCCATAAATTGTATTAGATATGCTCTCTGGTACACAGCTGTCTTCAGTATTAATTAGCTTCAGCCAGATTTACAGTGATTACATTTCTAAGGGCTCTGGCAGTAGAATGGGCCCAGTGCTGACGACCGTGACGGAGAACAGATAGGCCTGCCTGGTATTCATTAGGTGGCTACTACAGTGTATGCAATATATTTTCCTGAAACAAACAGTATTGCCATGACAACCGAGGAAAGGATAGCAGAACAGATTTTGGCAAATCGCGGGAAAAAACGTCTTGGGCAGATAGTGATGTCAAGTCTGCACTCAATGACTTATATACAGTCCCATACCAGATGTTGGTCAACACTTTTTTTTTTTTTTTTTTACTTTTGCCAGGTCAAAAGCAAAGTTTGCTCTTTTGTAAAAGGATTAAGTATAGGGGTGCTTCATCTTTTTGCAATCCTCCTGTGATATGTCAAATAGGAAAAAGAAGAAAAAGTGAGCAGAAGGAAACACACTCACTATATTGTTAAGTAAAAAATATTGGTTGAAATAACTTAGTGCGTCTTTATGTTCTACATTTGGAAGGCCACAAACTGAATTCCTTTCCTTCCTAAACTAAACAAAGTAAAGGACAAAGAACAGCCAATTGCCAATACAAATAAACAATCAATCCATCATCCAGTTTGGCAAAGCACTATAGTTTGCCCTCTCCAGAGCCACACCTTCCTGGTGATGTGCAATGTTTTACCTGCGTCTCAGGAGACATGCAACAATGTGACAGAGCTGCACTACACATAAACCAGCAAGTTGCCACACGCTGCTCTCAGGCTGACATCGTAACTTCTGAAAGAATGCACTGAATCAGTCGTAAAAATGACGAAACAAATAGCATGGAAAAGTGCGGCATCTTTTGACACTTCCACCAAGTTTGAGAAACTTATTAGTATGTGTTCCTGTAGGTTCTCAGTCGTACAGGAGTTGTCCATCGTAGTAAATGAAAGGATGTGTGGGTCTGGGGCTAAACAATACGCGTCTAAGCAGGTAAAATGTCATGTATTGTAGTAGAACAAGTACAAGACGTTTTATTCTCCAAAGTGGACTTTGTTGGAAGTAAAATAAAGGACAGTTACGCATCATCACCAAGCGTCGCACATTGCCCAATAGTAAAAAATAAAATCGATACATTTGAGTTCTAATCACCTGAATAATGTAGGGCTTCCGTGGCTTCTCCTCATCCTCACTCCCGAAGTGTCGTATCAAAGCCGGGTCCAAACTCCTGGTCTGCCTCAGTCTCCGCTTGGACATAATCTTCGGACTCAACGAGCACGAGAACACGCTACTCAACAGCCCATGCGCCGACATACTGTGCATCTCGTGTGGTACCTGTGTGCGCGTTTGGCATGAAAGTAGGCCGAGTTTGGTTTCATAACTTAGCCACAAGTCCAGGCGGACAGGAGCCTTTCGGAGTGGGTCCCCGTACGCGTCATTCCACTTGTGCAGTATTGAGAAACGCGCGCCTGTGCCATTGGATTCCCTGCGCAGTCTCCCACCCCTCCCACACGCTCCTCCACGACTTTCTACTTTTGCCCCGCAGAGGTAACACATTCACTTTGCCAAAAAGGCGCCTGGCTCGTTTGTCTGCATTATTGTGGTTTAAACCTCCATACAATTCTGTAATTAGTTGCTAATTTATTCAACAACGCCGTTAAGAATCGCGGTTGACTAAATGGTGGGGCAATTTGTCACACTTAAAACTGAGTATTTATTTACTTACAAAGAAAAAAAGGCAGGCCTATACCTATTTAGTTTCTTTTATTCAATTTGTCTAATGCATAGCCTACAGCCTGGATCAGTGGTATATTCATTTTCATTACAGATTATTATTAGGATTAGGCATTTCAATTAGGTGTTTTTCTGTTTTAGACATGGTTTATACCCAATAGCCCAATATAGCTCTATTTAGACCTGTTTTAGTCCTGATTTAATCTTGAGGCTGGAGGTACTTAGGAAGTCAATATTTTATAAAAATGGAACTTGTGTGAAAAGTTCCATTTTGGCCATGGACTGGCCACTTTTTCCAGTTCATGTTGTTGTCCTGAAGTATGGAGAACACCTTTTTCTCTAAACATAATTTTTTGCTAATCAAGAGATATAAATAAGATACAAAGTTATTTTTATGAGCTATTTCATATGTGGACATCACTCACATTTCAAAGCAACAAACAAAACCAAATGTAAAATGTAAACTTGGAAATCAATATGCTGCCTTTTGTGTCGGCCACTTGCTTGGACGGGAATAATTTCTAATTTAAATTGTACAATTATATTAAAATCGTGCCAGTCATATTCATAGTCACACCAACACTTCCTAAAGCCAGTTATCAGAGTTTCATTCGTGTGGTGGGGCGACAGGGCAGGGGGGGGGTACTTGTCATGTAGTGCCCAGGGAGAGCACTCTTCCTGTGGGCGCCCTCGGGAAAGGACCTGGGTGATAACATGACATGTGAACCAGCAGTGCAGGACCTCGATAAGGCTCCATCAGATACAGCAGTCCAGCAAACAGTCAGGGGAAGCGGTGATAAGGCCGCGCTCACTGTTTGATCCACTTATTTGGTCGCGCCGAGGTTTGGAGTAAAGACTCCTCCGGCAGATCTCATCACACTTCCCCTCATGTCATTTCACTGTGGGAGAAGGGAGGCCACCGCTGCTGATGTCCACCACCAAACCTGTTCGGACTCAAACGCACACAAGGAGTGAGTGTAAAACAATGAAACCAATAATGACATTGTAGTCATACAGTATGTGATCCACCATAATGCTTTATTTTTATTCTAATTGTCCTTTATTTAGGAATGCCCCACTGAGATCGTTAGTCTGTAGCCTATGCACTAGATAGGTCCACAGTGTGAGAAAACGTCAAACTGTAGCCTATAATACAGAAATTACTTTTAAATGTTTCCTGGAGAAGAACAGAAAAAGTGTAGTAGGACACAAGAAAATTAGAAAACAGTTATGTTATTTTTATTTTAAGATTATTATTTGAGCTACTGTGACAACACAATTTCCCTTATGGATCAATAAATTCTGTCTAAGTCTAAGTTAAAAAGTCCTAGTTGTGAAGTATTGTAGAAGCAGCACTACTGTATTTCTTACTTTTCGTGTACTATTTGTATTCTTACAGTATATACTTCTGAATAGAGGTGGGCAATATTGTCTAGATAATATTGAAATTTGTTGTTTGTAAGATAATCTACAGGCATATTTACAATATCCAGAATATCTCCAATGTCAAGAAATCAACAAAAATCTACAAGAATGTCTGCCAAAAAATACAAATTAAATATACTGTACTTGATGTGTAATCTCACAAAATATGGTCTTTTTCTGCACTTTTGTGGTTTATTCAAGACAATTATCTTTTTCAGCAATCTAAAGTAAGATGTTTGCCACTATACATTTGATGGTTTGTAAAAAAAAACGCTTGATTATTGTTATCGAGAAAGTCCCCCCAAATATCAAGGTATACATTTTTATTTATATCGCCCATGCCTACTTCTGAACCTGTTTTCTAGTATTTTTGTTTTTACTTTTTGGCACAAACTTGCTTCTAATTATAGGCCCACAACAACACCGCGTATTTGTTTCACTGTTATAAATACAATATACCTGGGATTCCAATTTCCACCACTAGATGTCAGCAGAGATCATCTAATATGTTCCATTTGTTGCACCATGCTCATGTTGAGTTGGGGATTTCCATTTAGAAAGTACCACAATGGGGAAAAAAGTAAATAAAGTAACACAAACCTAAAAAAAAAAAACGTCTAGTCAGTTGCTGTTATTCAAAGCTTGCTGGTTTTCCGCTGTGGCTTATCACCTGTGGCACACAATGAATGGCACACAATAAATGAGGGGGGGGGGGGACGTATTACAGTTACCATTTCACAAAAAACCTCTCAAGCGCCTATGTGGAATTACCATAAAAAATACTTTTGTGGTTATCTCTCTCTCTGTCATAAGTGCATGTCCTAAAATTAGACTTTTTTAGATGTTATTCTAGACCAAAATGAAATAGAAACTGTCAGTTTTCTCCCCTTGAGATTGAATTCCCACAAACAGCACCAGTTATCAGACCGTAAATCTATATTGCAGGGCTCTCTCATTGAAATTGTGGAAGTGCGATTTCATACAAACATTTTGCAGCTTAAAGGTTGCCTATACTACCAACCAAAACGAATAAGATCTGATCAGTTTCCTAGGTCTATTGACTTCGGAGTACAAAAAACAAAAATATCATTCTCAGTCTGAAGTCTTTCAATTGATTCTAGGTTTGCATAAAGAAATCATACCCTTCTTCCTCCCTCACTCTACAGATTACCTATCACTTCCACGAGATTACAGTTTCCACTATAAACATGTTGTGTCACCCACATCGCGCCCATGTGGAGACACAGTGCTGCCCTAAGCAAGTGCATTACATTTATCTTTAGCAAAGGGAGGCATTAAAACCGAACCCGATATTCTATCTGTTTTCCTCCACCGCCTCTCTATCAGATCGTTAGCTGCCATGATTACTCACGTTGCCATCTCCAACATTTGATAGCGCATCTCTGCATCAAAATGGGGAGTAATGGCGAGAGCAAAATGCAATCTAGATGTCAGACAAGCACTTGATTAACCACTTACAGAAGCAGAGGAAAGGCAACGCGGCTCAGGTTGCCAGTCAAAGCTCATCCTTCAAACATTACTGGCCGCATGGTATCGATTTTTCATTCTTCTCCGTATCCCGTTGCCATTAATAGAATTTACACCAGACTATCAATGTTTCAAGCAGGCCCTCTCCCCTCCCTTTACTGTATCTGAGCGGCTTTGGGGTTGTTGTTTTTTTGCGTTACAGAGTCTTCAGTTGACACAGTGTACCTGGATGGAGAGGACATGGAGGAGGATACTGGAGAAAGCACCGAGAGCTGTGCCGGAGAGGTGGAAGCAAACCAGGAGGAACCGAGGTGAGCCACATAACTTTTGCGAGCCAGGTTTATTGGCTATTATGAGTCCACTACAGTTCTAGACTGATTCATTCTGAGGCATTTTTATTACAGTTTTTGACCTCCTTTGGGTTAGACTTTGTTAAGATCTATAGTATTTTGGATTTGGTGACGTCTGGTTAAAATCTGATTTCTAATGCCACCCAGAAAACCATATACATCATTTTTTTTTCAAGAAGTTGGTGTAAAAGTTCAAAAATATCTTCTGGCCTAAACATTTTTTTCCAATTCATCGGTAAGCCTTAAAAACTCAAGCACTTTTTACACTATACAACAAAGTTAGTGCAGTACAATAAACTACAACACAGGTTATTATTTACTATTATCTAAGATGTAAAGTGACCTAAAATATACATTTTTTTAATGTGGTCCCTTGTAATAAAACTAAACAAATCCATCTCTATATATTAATAGATTCTCAAAGTCCTTGTTGAACTCTCTAAAGCCAATTATCCGTATGAACAAGCTTATAATTATCGTAATCCTTCGCTTTGACAAATTATTCACAGTTACTTGACTTGATAGCGGCTCCGAGCCCCAGCCCCGCCAGCACAACAAGCCTCCGATTCCGAGCGCCAAAGTCGGCTTGGTGACCTTAGCAGCTTTCCATGGGCGCATTGATTTTTCTCCCACATTACAGATAATTGCTGGGTGCTGTGAATCCTATCCTCCCAGGGCAGTGGGGAGGGTGGGGTGGAGCCTGCGCATTATGTGTGTGCGTGTGCGTTCAGATGAAAGAGAGAGTGGTCCTATCTGATTTGAGGAATGCGATATCCTGCGATCCCATTGACAGCCATTGACTTTTTTTTGTTGTACTTCCTGTCTATGGGTATATTTAACAGCATATTATTGGTGCAATCTGCTCGAGTTGTTCCTGCTTTCACGGGTGATTGCCACCATAAATGGGAAACTGGTTGGATGAAATTAAAGTTTTCAGTGTGTGATTTAAAAGCACCTTAAGGGTTTTTGTCCTGCTGGGCTAAAAGCTTTGCGGCGTATTTAGTCAGGATTAATAGCTTGTTTGACGTTGATGCTGGAAAAAAATAAACCTGAATACCAATATTGTCAACAGAACCTATTATATGAATGAAAGGGGTTGATTGCTTTCTCAAATTCATTTGTAACTTCTAGTCAGAGCCTGGCACTAGCTTTTCAGATATTTCTCACATCTTTTTCTGGAACGACTCTCATCATTTTATGCAAATGAGCATCTCTACAGTTGGTTCTGCTCCATGAAGTAATGAGGAACTGGCTTTTTCCCGGTATTACGTGCGGCACAAAATCTGGTTTGATGGACTAAAATGCAAACAGCACACACGTTCTCTTCCTTCATTTTCCTTCAAACGTTTTCCCCCGGGAATTCACAGTTGTTTCGGCGTCTGTTCATTAAGCCCATTCTCCTCCAGATGATATAACTTTCATCTGCCCTTAAGTGCTTTTGTTAATTAATGAAGTTGTTCAGAGTCATGTGCGCTGTCAGAGCAATTTTTCAAGGAAGAGCTGTTGTGTGTGAACAAATGAGCCATCCATCCGTGCAGCCGCTGAATGAGTGTTGCCTATGGTCCGTGTTGCGGATGACAGCAGCAGTGACCCTAAGATGACATGCTAAACGTGATCCCCGGAGACGTGGAGCATTGCTTGGCTCTGTTCTCTCAGCATTTTAAAAGGTTGTCTATGCGCCACGGAAAGAAAAAAAAGCAGGACACGGTAGCAGTGCATCGTGACCCGGGGGAAGCGTTAGGCCACATGACAGACTCATGTGTGGCATCATCGCACAGGGAGGCCCGCGTTTGTCTGTTTCGCTCACCGCTCAGCCGCAGACGGGGCAGGGCATGTATGCACTTCTGATGTCAGGTGCAATCGTACAACCTAATGGGAACTGTGTAAGTATGTTGTATGCGCTATAATGTTATATACTCCTTAAAGGAAGAAACAGAGACATACAGTATGGGATAATGAAATGGCTATGGAATTGTGGTTCATAAGCATTAGATACTCACTAAATGACTGGGAATTTACCAAGTTCACCCTTGTCTCTATCTATAATAAGTTTAAATTAATACCATCTTTAAAATTGTGAGTGTTGTTTCAGAATAAAGCAATAATATTGTAGTCTGTGTTCTAATTTTGTTTATTTGTGTCATTGTGTAATAAGATAGATTGAAATAGAATATGGTCATCTAAAACAGTGTTTTCCACCCAGGGGTAAACGAGAGGTTAGCAGGGGGTACTTGGATTCATTTCAGATAAAAATAAGATGTATTTTTGATTATTCTAGTCAAAGAAAAGCTTAAAAACATGGAAGTGTAAAGAGTGAGAGTTTCAGTGTATTTATTTGTCTTTTTTACTGATAATTAGGAATTTTCGTCATTCACTTTCTAACTAGTCAACAAAACCATCGAGGCAGGGGGCACTCGTAGAAAAAATGAAAGGCCCAAGGGGTACGCAAGGCAAAAAAAGTTGGGAACCACTGATCTAAAATACATCAGATTGTAGTAAATTACATTTGTGTAATTCAAAATTTTCTGGGGGACAACCCCCACACCCCCCACATATATATATATTCACCTTACTATTTCAAAGGTGCTGGCTACGGCCCTGCTGGCACAGGCTTGCAAAACGTAAGTGTAAGCCGTTATTAATATTTAGCTGGCAAAAAATATTGATCAAATGAGGTGAATTAATACAGTGGTCATTATTGTTATTAATGTATTTAAAACGTTTGGTCAATAGTATTTTCTAGGTGTAGGTGTATTTCGGCCCTCGACCCAAAATGAGTTTGACACCCCTGTTCTACACTGTTGCTAAAATGTAAATTGAATACATAGTATAGTGGTAGCATCCCTGTATCCCATAAAATAAAGTTTTTCTTGCTCCAGTGTATAAAGCATGGGGTGTGTTACGCAAGCGGCTCCCTTTGCTCGCTGAGGCAAAGACACGTGCCTCGCTTCATAACTAATGGAAGAGTGTGTATGCCATTGATGCATGAGTGCGTTTGCATGGCATAATCCAGCGTGAACCGCCGCGGCGCCATAACACAGCCATGTAAAAGTGCTCTAAAAATACACAAAGTTATACGATAAAATACTACTGCGCACAATATGATAGTAAAATACCTGCTGCTGCACATAGCATCGAGGTTAAGATCTAATTTCCAGGTTTATATGGGATTTGGCCAGGCTGGTGATGGGTGACAGTTGGCAGGCTGCAAGTGATGGAGCTGGGATTATGGTTTTAGTATTATTTTAAGCTCTGGATGGATGATAAAACACATGCCATTTCCAAACAGCCTGAGCTCGATTCAGAATAATATTTGAGTTACTGCTATTCTACCAGCAAATTTCCTCCTATACTTCCTGGCCGTGGAAGTCGGAGTGAACATAAACTGTTAGATGCTGCTCCAACTCATTTCTAGCATCCTCCCATCCTTCACTTGCATGTTTGGCACATGTGTACAGTTTTGGAAAGTGAATCAGTAATTGTTGTTGTTTTTGAGTTCACATAATGGTACTGAAAGGGAGTAGGATGAAGCAAGAAAGCTTATGTGTGCCTATACCCCATTTGAGCAGACCACCACGCTTGTGCTGATACTTCGAACCGATAAAAAAGTGCTGTATTTAAATAACGTGTGTGGTCTGTTATTAGTTTTTTTTGCCAATTTGCAGTGTTTACATGCAAGATGCCAGGCCAGTGACAATAAACACACAACTACAAGAGAAATAAGTAGTATGAAGTATACTTGTATCGCAGTTGTGGCTATTATAGGTTCTATGCTATTTAGTTTTGGAGAGTTGTACCACTCCAGATCACATCAATGATTTATGTACTATGTATGTATGAAAAAATTGTAATTTGCTCCTAAATTCGAAAAAGCATATAAAAAACTGCTCTTGTCAGACGTGCATTGAACAAAACACAGGTATGTTTTACATGAGAGAACAATCATGGTGAAAAATGAGTTTTGTACTAGTGTATGGGCCTTTTAAGACCAACTATATCATTTTCTGCATGTTCTGTGAATCTTGTTCAGTGACGCAGCCCAAACCAGCACGCCACAAACATAAGAGTCCAGCTGCTCATCATTGATCCCTGTGTGTTTTCTGATGCACTGGCCTGGAATCTGATGTTATTTCATTACTCTCCTCCCCCCGGGCACTGGACGCTCACTGGTGCAGTCCCACTGTATGTAACGATAACTGCTGAATGCCTTGGTCAGACAGTTGCCTATGGAAAGTCTAAATCGAGAAGCAGAAACTCTGGAGTTGTGAAGGAAAGGGGACAAAGGGTTCTGCGAAAAGGGCTCGAGGGCCTGCATCCGGAAACAACACCAAGCAGCGCATTAGGCCCGGGCGCCGACAATGGACTCAGACGACAGTGATATCGGCATCTTCACTGTCATTCAGTGAGTGGCTTGTGATTCTTTATTTTATTATATGTAATAGTTATACAGTTGGTATAGCATAGCGAATCTTAAACTGAATGTGTTAAAGGTCTGTGCAGGGCATGGAGGAGCTGAGAGGGATTGCTCACAAATCAAAGACTGGCTTGCTTTTTGTAAACAAATTATTGATTTATTGTGTTTGTTATGGTGTCAATATCCAGGGCTGAAGGTCAGCCGTTTTGTACCAAATTAGTTACTTCTGTATGCTTTGCTCACTGTGAAGAGTGCAGATATTGATATCTGCAATACAATGGATATTATGGGGGAAAAGATTTTCTAACAGCCTAACATTGGTACTTAAAAAAATGCTGAAAAGTATTTCACATTTGTATGTAAAATGGTTTTGGCAGTTAAGTTGAAAGCCTCAAAATCTGACCTTGTGACACAATTGGTTCACCAATGGTGTCACAAGGTCAGCTTTTATATGGCCCGCTGATGGAAACATTAAAATCTGTTATTGATGTCTCACCTCTGTATCATAAATAAAACAGGTTCAATAAACTCTAGTGGCAGTAAGTTGTCAATGAGGACTGCTATTTCGGAAGGAAGACTCAATAGATATACAGTATAGCATAGTAAAGACCTAGAAACACTTCCACTAGGTCTTTACTAAGCTATAAAGACCTAAGCTAGTAAAGACCTAGTGGAATCTGTTCTCTATTTTTTCTTGAAGAACAGATTCTTCAAGAAAAATTGTCTTTGTAAATTACATTGGCTTAAAGGTGCATTGTGGAACTTTTTTGCATTAGTGTATATGTGACCTTTTAGTGACAGCAGCCTCTGTGACGCTCCAGGATTAAATGTTGTTTGTGTCTTAAAAGCTTCTGTGATGACAAATAAAAGTAATATTAAGGTTTTTTCACATCAAAAGTTCGACAATACAAAGTTAATTGATCCGCAATGGATATTCCAAAACTAAGATAAGTTATATTTTTGTCTGAATCAATTCTATTCAGCTATTTTAAAACAAAACCATGCATTTTTAATTACATTTAGCCTTACATAATATTATGGTCAGAAAGAGACCACATCCATGACCCATTAGGAGTCACATATACTACAATTATAAATGTACTGTATGTGCTGTCACCTTTCTAAACACAAAGAGCTCACATGGGATCCCACTGACATTTAAAATGACATTTGCGTCATTGGGATTAAAATTGCCCTAATAATGTGTAACATTTATGTTTTCAAATTTGTCTGTTTGGCCTTTAGCATTTCCCCATGATCCTACATGACCCTCTTTCAGGGGGAATGTGTATAGGCCTTATAAATGTCAAAGGAGGTGTTTGTCTTGGACTTTGATTAGTGTAATGTTATATCATTGATGGCTTGACAGATGGGGCATTAGGCTGTTTAGTACATCCATAGTTACTTGCTCAGAGGTTGTTATGTGTTATGGACATGGCCAGTGGCCAGCATCGAGCCGGTCTCTTGCCCATTGCATGCTGGGACATCATTTTCAGACAGCTCTGAATGGCTTAAGCGGATGGAGGAAATAAATGGATAGATGGATGGAGTGCCCTTGTGAAGAGCCACAGGGGCATGCTTAGCGTTAAATAGACACAAACCTACAGGCCTCTCTTTTGGCAGCATTCCTCAAACAGAATTACAGAGCTACATTCACTGTGGTACTTCTATTTTGAACTTCGTTGGAAAGTAGGGCTCAACTAGCAAAGGTAAATCACTAATACTTTTTTAAGCCTAGCATCATCCAGCCAGGTATCTCTTCGCTTCTTCGCTTCTCTTCCAATTAGTCACATGGCTGAATATGCAAGTTAAAACTGTACTCTATTTAATTCACTGCATAAATCTGCCAGAGCAGTGGCATAATTAGTGACATGCAAGCAGATTTGGAAACTAAGCATGTGAGGATTGGTGGATAAATTGCAGTGAAAGTGCCAACAAAAATGTGCAGTGTGAATTGAGCTGCTGAGGGCAGGGGGTTATCTGAGCTGTGACAGATGAAGCAGGGGCCAACGTGCCTCTTAGACCGCAACAGAGATATATCCAAATTAATCTTTTTAAAAAGCAATGGAAAGAAAAGTAACTACGTCCTAGTAAAGCTGTGGACCTCAGTGGACATTTGGTAGAGACAGCAGGAGAAAATAGTTACATTGGAGAACAGGTGAAGGGGAATGATTCTTTGTGTATATGGGTGAATACTTACGGGTCTCAGGGTTGATGGGTGAAGGGGAATGATTCTTTGTGTATATGGGTGAATAGTTGTGGGGGTCTGGGCGTTGAGTAGGTGAAGGGAATTGATTCTAAGTTGTAAGCTGTTTTGTTTTACTATCTTGTATAAAAAGTGCTTTATAAGGAAAAAAATATGATTGAATAAATGAGTTAGTTAGTTAGTTAGCAACTGAAATAGCAGTAGTAGCAGTAGCAGTAGTAGTAGTAGTAGTAGTAGTAGTAGTAGTAGTAGTAGTAGTAGTAGTAATGTAGCAGTAAAGTTGAGCCATGCAGTGTATTTATTCCTTGCATGGCCACAGGGCCCCTGGCAAGGAGCTGGCAACACCAGTCTGAAGATTCCTATAATTGCCTTGGGCTAACTCCCCCCCAGCCCCTTACCCCTATAACAACCTGACTCTGGCAGGTTTTTGTTTGTTAGAGAAGCTTAGCCATGAGGGAAATGTTTTTTGCTCACTGGATGCTGTTGGCTAGGAATTAAAAAAAAAAGTTCAATAACAATAGTACCAGGTTTTAGTGGTAATGTTAATGTTAAAGCATTGATGTTAGAATTAGCACTACTAAAACTGTGACAATACTAAAATCAGCAGCATTACAGAAAACACTCCTGTATTTTTCTACAGTTAACTACATTATTTATTGTCTAATACGTTAAACCAGGATCATTTTTGCTTTTGTACAGATTTTAAGTAATTGGTTGAAATCCCTTTTTATATTTGCTCTTAGTATATCAGTAAGACATTTTGAGCTTTACCGAGTAAGAGCAACATTTCAAAGCACTCACGGGTTTTAAGTGGCCGAATGTGAAATGACTGAAGTCAGCCGTTTGCCGAGGCGACTCGCACAGAGGTGGATCAGCGGGGCCGGCCGGGGTTTATCGGTCAAAAGCTCCCGCCATAGTCTCCTTAGATCTCTCTCCTGTCTGACCTTAATATCCCCTGCCACTCACTATGGCCTTCAGGCTGCCGGCCCAAATGGACAAACGCAACGCTCTGCAATACGCTGAGTCCCCCAGTCCCGGCCAACATCAGCCAGGCTTGCATCCACAGCACAATTGTCAGGCTTGTCGTACTTCCCCGCGTGTTTGAAAGCCTTGATCAAATAAAATGTCACTCCGTCAGGAAGAATGCACAGTGGGTTGACTCTGACGTGGTATATTACTGTATAGCCGTGGTACAGAGCAGTATAAGTGTGACCCTGAGTGGAAGTGACAATGTTCTTTATTACACGGATCACTCGTAGCAAAGGCACATTGACTCACCCTGTAGAGGCTGATGAACTCTGGCATTTTAATACTCTGTGTGCAAGCTTAAAATTAATATTGGTAAGGATGTGGGATTATTCAATTATACTGTTACCATGATATCAGTGAATAGCTTAACATGCACTCAGATAGACAGGCCTAGTTAACTAAAGAGATTCTGCCGACTTACTGGAGCTGAATCAAGATTTCTCTTCATTAAGATTTTAATCAACTGAATACATTTTCCTCCATAGATTCAAATGAGAACTTCAAAGGCCGTTTTCTCTTCAACCATTGACCATCACATTTTATACTCTCTAACCTGATTTATCAAGCATTTAGCCCAAATAATAACCTTAATAATAATCTTTGTATCTAATATGTCAACAAAATAAATTGAATTCAGGCTATATCCATATTTCCAACTTTGTTCTTCAAAATATACTATGCAATACTGGCCATGTTAAGCACACAACGCCTGTAGTATATGGAAATAACTAAATACAGGGGAAAAAATCGTATCCACTCGCCTACGTTAGTCTTTCTTCTGAAAACACTGGTGGACAATTTGTGGGAACTGAATAAAGCAAAGTTTAAAATCGTAAGAATGATCTGTAGCCCTTAAAGGCGACAGTGGCAGAGTGGGTCGTCTCATGATCGGAAGGTCGGGAGTTTGTATCCTAACTCCAGCATATGCACACTGTCGTTGTGTCCTTGGGCAAGACACTTCACCCACCTTGCCTAGCACTTTGAAACATCCCAATCCCAAAAGATTGTGATGTTAGAAAATGAGAGGGAATTTAAGAATGAGTTCGGACCTCAACTATCAATTTAATTTACTCCCTCTGTCTGTATTTTTTTTATCAGGTTTAATAAAACGTGTACACTTCTCATTAACAATCCAGAAGTTTCCACAAAAACTCTTCAATAAATGTTCTCTCCACATCTCCAGGAGAATAAATTACTGCTCCCTTTTCCACCAACTGTCTGAGTACATGAGTAAGTGCCCACCTTCTTGGATGAGAAAAGAGGTTAATTGACACTAGGTAGTTTTTCTGCAGAGGCGTCTCATCCGCCCGGTTTGATTTATGGAGGGCGTTTTCTTCTCATTGGGAAGTTAGCATGTGTTGATTTTTTATCAGGGCAGTGCGCTCCCATTGGAATCGGTGCTTGCTGCTGCCCTTATATAAACATTTACATTTCCGCTGTACATTTGTGTAATCAGCCCGTTGGGCTTCTGCGGCACGCGTGCAAACACCTTTCACTTTCACGTGCAAAGTCATGAGAAATGACCCATCGGCTTTGTAAATGAGTTGATGAGAGATATGGAAATTTATGAAGACGCAATTACCTCCATAGAAATACCACAGAGGATATTAGAAAGCGTGGAGCGTGTGTTAGCACGCTGCAGACTCCTTCTAGCACAATGAATCACTGCCTTTATCTCCCCCCCTTTGGACTTTGATTAATCACAGACAGTCACTGGAGGTTGTTACCGTTGACTGTGGAATACCATTGTGAGATAATATTTTGAAGCAGAAATCTTTTGAAGCCCTCGCGGGAATTGTTTGAGCGTTTAGCGACGGTGTTTTGAAAGGTCACAAATATTGCGGTGTGCAGAGCAGTGAAACTCAGCTGGATGGGGAACGCATTATCCTCACGTCCCTGCAGCCTTGTCTATGGTAGAAAAAATACTGCCACGGCAGCATTTAAGGCTGTGAATCATCAGAGAGTAACTTATTATTCAATACATTATGTGATTTACATGATTCAGTGGCTCAGATGATCGTGCGGGTTGTCTCAGCCAGATATTAAAGGCTCTACCTGATTTTTAAAACCTAATTTATTTTGTCCTCATTTTGGTATAGTGTAATCTCTCAGACATTTGTGGAAATAATACTGTGCATCTAATTATAAAGCATGAGCTTGCAGGCTAGTCTCTATGCAATTTTGTGAGATGACCCCAAAAAGCGACCCTGCAAGTTGTGAGATGTACTTATAATTTCATCCCTGTGAAGAATTAGGATATCAGAAATGTGTTTGGGAAGTTATGAATGAGTAGAACAACAACCAATTTAATTTGCATGCTCTTTCGTTGTTTGTCTTAAAAAATATCAGGTATAACTCCTTGGTTAAGACAGTTGAATGTTTTGTGCGAATGGTAGTGGACGGAGGGGCCGGTGGCGCAGATTATCTACCCATGTCTTCGCCTATCCAAGGGCAGCTGTGGCTACAATAACAGCTCACCACCAAAGAGTGTGGAGTGAATAAATAGTAGTGTTTTGAAAATCGGTTTGCATGTGTCAAGTTTGTAACACACCATACAAGTAAGCGTTTATAATTATTATATGCGCTAACAATAATATCACAATATGGAAATATCACAAATCCTCCAGCTCTTCCTGGAGGATCCCAAGGCAAAATAATAACAATAGTAACAAAAAATAACTATTATTATTATTGTCAGTAATTACAAAATAATAATGCTGCAAAATTTAGTTTTGTAAAGGCTGTAAATTGATACATGATTCTGCAATCCATACAGTGTCGCCCCAAAAATATTTAAGAATTTATATATTTGCTCCCACCAGTTAATGGCCCCATCATTTACCATTGATTGATTTGATTAGAAAGGCATACTTTTATATACATAACACACTGGAAAGGCTTTGGAAGTAAGCACTTTTGTGATTCAATTACCGTGATATTGTTGCTCTTTGCTTTAATATGCTAAATCATTTCCCAGGGGCGAGTATCTGATGCTTGGACGGCAACAGAATAATGATTCAGTAAATATTTTGCTTTCACTGGTTTTGGTCTGAGTTCTCGGTGGTTATTTGATGTATGAATAATGCAAGGTGAAAATGATTATGCTTAGAAAATTATGTTCACGATCAGCATCCAGTGATTTGAATGAATGCTGAAGAACAATAGAGCAGCTACTGGTCCGAAAACAAAATGTCACAAACATCTACAACTCAAGATATTAGTTTACAAGTTACAGTATGTAAATACTCTACAACAAATTATTCTGTTTCTCCTATACACAACTGCATTTGCTAAATCCCAGTAAGTGAGTAGTCGGCGCAAACTTTCTTCCTGGTGAGATCAACAAAGTCTTATCGTAATCTTAAACCTCTACACCCTGGCACCATCAACCATACTGTGTCACTGTTTTGTCTCCCCCTCACACCCTTCTCCGTTTGGGTGTCGAGACCTGCCTCTTGGGAATTCCACACGTCCGTCCTTTAGTAGTGGCTCGTGTTACCTCTCTCTCACCACTTCCCTGTCCACTTCCATCTCCCCCCTTCTGGCCGACGCTCCCTCTCCCTCCCTCCCTCCCTCCCTTCATCCCTCTCCTCCTCCTCTCCTTTTCGCTCACCGTCCTTACAGTGCGGCTCTCGCGCATCATTCCGCCACGATGGAAATTAAATGAAAGGTGGCTTAGCGCGGGCTAAACACAGGCATGCTTTGAAGGATGCAACGGCGAGAGGGTGGGGGGAAAAAACTGCCGGACTGCCAGATTTCCCTTTTTTTTTTTTTTCTCTCTCTTCTCCAACGGGCTGTGGATTTGTGAGGTGCGGATACGGCGAGCGCTCAGCCATGCACGAGCTCCGACTACAGGACTGAACCTCTCTTTAGCCACCTGCAAATCATTTATTCAGACAATGGTGTTAGAATGAATCATAGGACCATCTGATAGCGGCGCGGAGCAGATATGGATGTGTTCAGCTTCGTAAAGATGCCAAAGCTGCCCGGGTGAGTCTTTGGAATAAATATCGCTTTACTACGTTGTGTAAGCATGTTTGAGCATCTACCCTCCCCAAGGAAACACATGTGGCGTGGGCTACAATTGCTGAGTTACTGTGACAACTTGTGCAGTCATGTATGATGCCATTTGAATGCGAGTGGGGGAGGATCATGCCCGGGCTGACGGCAGTTTGCTTATTCAAAGTTGACTCATTCCTTTCTTGTGTGTGCTGAAATTTCTCCAAACATTCCACACTACTCTCCGAATTCTCGCGAAGCTTCAACCAAAATCAATGGCAATGTTGAAGTATCATTTATACAGGCTGGCAGTGTGATACAAACACGCATCTGATGTGAAATATCGATCGGTTCTGGAATAATTTACGTTGATGTGAGCAGAGTTCATACACCGCTTGAGCATAAGTGTAAGTAAAGTGTAGCAAAAACAAGATTTCTGTGTCATTGTTAGTATGATATTAATTGCAGTAGCTTGGCAGACACATAATATGGTGACGTGAGCGCATTAGCAGGGCACATAACTCACCTCGTGCACTCTTGGGTCTGCTAGATTGGTTTGATGTGCCCCAGTGGACAGTAATCCTCCTAAGGGATTTGGGTAAATGGGTAAATATTAATTCAGACGCTGTGTAGGTGTCACATGTGAGAGAACACTCTTTCATTTTACCTGTGCGTCATCTTTGCTCAAGGCTACATTTTATTCTTGTTCCCCCCCTTTTCTGCGGAGTAGGAAGTAGTTGGTAGGTCAGTCATTTCCCTGTGAGCATCCCTCAGTGGTGGCTTTCATGATGGGGCTCCTAGAGGTAGACCAACATCACTGCACGCTGTCACAGTTAATAACGGCATTCAGTGCTCTGCCTGATTACAAGTTACCCCTTCCTCTACCGCCGTTGTGTTCTCCTCACGCAGCTGTCAGCGGGCATTGAAGTCAGCAGGATATTATTTTTCCAAAAGCTTGTTAGAACATTTTACGGAGCCCACCTGGCAGAATGTATCTGAGAGATCCGTGCGGTTGGTGCCTCCTCCGCGGCCTTGCGACGCCCCCAGATGTGTCTGCTGCTGTCAGAAACAAAGGCACCCTTCCATTTGCCTACGTCTTTATGGTGTGTGGATCCAACAGTTCTGTTGTTTGATGTTCTTGTCCTGTGGCAAAAACAAGGAAATAGATGTTGACACACTTCTTAGGACAGAAAGTTGCAGCTGTTTAGAATTACACATAATAGCACCCTCATATGCCAGTATGTTAAACTGACTTTGACTTTTGAGCTTATACTATTATACCCAACATATTTTGTTTCATTCTGGCATGTTTGAGACATTCTCCAAGTTCAATTAATTGTTTGGCTGAAAAAAATGTAAATATATTTTTTACAATCCTTTTGCCACATGAAGCTAAAGTTACACCAGTTGAGGATGACATCTTGATAGAGTAAACGTAAAGGTTATGTTTAAGTATGAAGCTCTTATGTGGACACGCCATTCCTCATTTGAAAGCTCAAAACCTCCAGCATTCAGTCTGGGATTGTGAAAGCGAGAGAGAGAGAGAGTCCTTTAACCATACTGGTTTTGCCATAGGATCTGGCAGCCCTAAGGGTGGGGCTCATTGGTCTTGAGATTTATCGCATATCTGGGACAAAGAGAGGTCCAGTTTTTACAAGATATTGTATATACCAGATACCTTTAGAGACAAAATAGTTTTGTCATAAAATGTACAACATTTTGATGAAATTCTTGCTCCATCTGAATCTGTTTATATCCAAGAAACAATTAATCAATTACGTTTGTGTAGGTTCTCAGTCGTACAGGAGTTGTCCATCGTAGGCAAAAATTCTTCAGTCTTCATCTGTACTCTGTAGTTGAAATGTAGGACGTTTC
>OMNZ01030708.1:25344-35923 GCA_900303255.1 Lesueurigobius sanzi
ATATTGTATATACCAGATACCTTTAGAGACAAAATAGTTTTGTCATAAAATGTACAACATTTTGATGAAATTCTTGCTCCATCTGAATCTGTTTATATCCAAGAAACAATTAATCAATTACTAAAACTGTTTCAATAATCGCTTCGTTAGTTGTTTTCCTCTAAGGCTTTTTTATAGCTAGCATCTTAAGTTTTTAGCTTTCTTTCATCTGCTTCCTTCCCTTCTGCACTAACAGTGGACATAATATACAGTATTCTAGGAAGTTGGGCTTATATTTTCATTTCCACGCATGAACATAATTTGTCATAATAATCATAATACATTTTTTTTGTCATAAATCATACATTTATTGTCATAATAAAGAGCTTTCAAAAGCCCCAATCACATATACCCAGTTAAGTGTCAAATCAAATTGGACTTCATGATACATCATTATTCTGCCTTACACTATGATGTACAAAATACTGTTTCATAGGTTTTCTGGTTCAAGAGTCACAAATCAGTAAAGAAACAATTGAAATGAAACAATGAAAAAGTGTCCAGTGCTATTAGAATAACTCCCCCTAGTACAGTATATGCCTCTTTTTGTCTACATTTGCCAAGCTCACAGCTGCATCTATGTGCTAATTTACCAAGTCAACCAACTTCAAATTGCTCAGTTTGTTTACAGTTCTGTTCTGTGAATAATCTATGGCCTCAACATCGGAACAATGTTTCTTTCTTTAACAATGAATCCCAAGGCTATTCAACTCGGAGTAGCCGTCTCATCAGACCAATCAATCACAACTACTGTAAGTGTTTATGTACTGTAGGTTCATCTTTAACCATCCAGGTCAAAATACAAATGTTAAGACACAATCTTTGTCAACGGGACAAGTTTTAGATTTGATGCAACTCTAGAACGTATCTATAGTCATCCAACTATCATCATCAGCTAGGAGTTGAGACTGGAATGGACTTGTACACACAGCTGCAGGTGATGACCCATTAGGCCACACCTGTGCCAGTGTTCTGCACAGAGGACCCAACATATGGAAGAAACTCCCAACTCACCTCACAGAGCTTTCACAATATCAATTTTTTTTAAACTGCTTCTGAGTCAGAGTAACTTTCCACTAGGCAGTAGGTAGTATGTTTTTATACACTTGAACTGTATTTCTAGCATGTTTTAAAGCTATATTTGTATTTATAAAGCTTTTGTGGAGGTTACCATGTACTGAGCCCCTTGAGGGTTTTTGGTAACCATCCATCACACTCCATAAATTACACTGTAACAAAGTATATTTACTAAAGTACTGCACTTAAGTAGTTTTAGACGATCTGTACTTTACTTGAGTGGTATTTTTGTTGATACTAATTACTTTTACTCCACTACATTTCTAAAACGGCTCATGTTACTTGTTACTTACGGAGTGCAGACAAGTTTTTTCTCTGATTTAATGGCTTTATCATGTCCACTCTGGAACAGAAGGTGGACATGATGCCACTAACCATACAATGCTTAGTCCCTCAAGTGTTTCCTAATTTAGTATCGATAGATCTCTTGTTTTTCTATTCTTTGGTCATTAATATCGGCAGGAGTTAAACCAGGGTGAAGTATTGTATATTCATATGTTTCATGTTTTTGAAGCCACAAAGTGACGCTTCACAACACATTTAAAAGGAAATGTTCTTTTTACTTTGAATACTTAAGTACTTTATACAACAAAACTTCAGTACATTTTTCACTTTCATTGGAGTAATATTTGATCGGCAGTATCTGCACTTTTACTCAAATAATGAAATTAAGTACTTCACCCACCACTGTGAATTACTCATATTGTATACTTCTCTATCATGTAAAAATAAAAACATACATTTGAATAGACCATTTCATCGTTTGTAAACATTTGGGGCGTAGCTGGAGGCGGAAAGCTAGATTCCTATGTATTTCCAGTCGTCCAGTCGTAGTCGTCGAAAAGCATGGCTAACTGTTGTTGGAAATATCAGATAAAACCTTATTTTATCGTCTCAAATGTCATTCCTCTTGTTCTTGCACCTTATGCCACAACAGGACCACATTTTTAGTTGTAGTTTTACACTTATAATCACTAGTTTTGGTTTAATCTTATTTCTCTTGCCCACTTCCTGCCTCCAGCTGATGTCACTGATGATGTAAGCGGCGAAAGGGTCTATAGACACCGATATCATTTCTTTCTAGTTAAAATATAGCTACTGTTTGCTTAAAACCCCCAGATACATAAAGAAAATGCACCAGACCTTATCATTTAAGGAAGCATGCAAATAATAAAGAATAGGAAAAACATAAATGAATCTTCTTCACCTTCAGCTTGAATGTCCTGCTACCTTAAAAACTCCTATTAGTAGTTAGCTATGATTTTCATCCACAACTATTGTTAAAAGAGGAAACTGGTAAATTCAAGCCGGCATTGATTTATTCTACTTTTGTGTGCTGTTGTTTTTAGCTCGGGGGCCTTTGCCTGTTAACAATATCTGTACCAAAGTCGCAGTATGCAGACGAAATTGATTAGCCTAAATATTCATCAGCTCCCAACACACAGGAGAGAAGCCAGAGTCACACTGCTCTTCTTGACTGAGAGAGCACTGGATATGAGCCAGACATGAGCTAGGAAAAGAAAAGGATTTAAAAAAAAAAATCTTTTACACCTTAACGATTTTGTTTGGAAAGTGCTGGCTGTACACAGTATTGGAGAATCAATGGATGCAGGGTAAGTGTGCATTATTGGTTTAGTATTGAAGACCTGGTTGTCATAAAGGATTTCCCGTTCTACACAAATGTTTTTCATTAAAAGGCATCATTTGCGTTACATCCAAATAGAAGTGTTTAATTGCTCTTCACCTGTTGTGGGAGAATAGTGTGGCTCTTGTGTAATACTTGTGAGGCGTACCCTGCTGCAGTTGCTGTGCTCACAGCTTAGGCGCACAGACAGACAGACAGACAGACAGACAGACCGCAGATTGTGTATGTGTGCACTGGAGCAGGTGAGTTCCTGGTGTAAAATAGCACAGGCCTCGTGGTGGGAGGGCTGTTTCTCAGATGCTGTTTTATTCTTACCCAAAGCAGATTAACAAACCCAAACCACTCCGTATCGAAGCCAGTGAGAGAGAGAGCTGTTCAGGACAGTGCTGCCGTTGCCCATAGCAACAATATCAGTGCTTCCAAAGACAAATGCCAGTATACGATATTCAGTTAGACTAATAGGGAGAAATATACACCGTTATCCTCAAGCAAGTCATTCTGGTTGGTATTTCCGTGGCGTCGGTAGCAAGAGAGAAAATGATTTGTAGTCACCTGTTGGCGACTTGTGATCAGACAGTTATAGATGTTTTTCTTCTCAAAGTGCGAGATCACAAACATTGTTCTTCACTGGGGGGGCAGTAGTGATATGTGCAGGCTCATTAGCTCAGGGATGATCATTTAGGGCAATATATCGCCAAATTATTGCAATAATAAGCTACGCATTATCCATATTGCAAGAAGCGACATTGTATAGCAAAATCTTCCATCTGATTCAGATTTACACATTTTGCTAATCTAGCATCAGAATAAGAATCAGAATAGATTTTACTGCCATTGTCTGAGGATTCACAGACTAGGATTTTTCTGAAACATAAACTAGTAATAATGAAAAATAATAAACTATTAAAAAAAAAAAAAAAGGAAAAATGGAAAAAGATGAAAACAAATAGCAAATTTAATACGAGACAAAACAGCAGCATGAATGGGTGCATTTACAGATATCACGAATAGATAACGAATAGTAACTTCATTATAGGATTGTTTTGGTTCTGATGTACTATTTTTTTCAGGACGCAAATGGTTTAAAAAACTAATTGCTTACCAGGCAGTGATCGTACATCGTTTTCAAGGGGGTCCTCTGCTTTAGATTGACAAAAAAACAGAAGGTAGCAAGAAATATAATACATTACTCACAAAAAAACAAAGACAACCACAGATAAATACCATAACAAAAGAAAAATACAGTACGCACAAACTTGCATACACACACATCCGTCCACGCACACAGACAGCTCTCATGAAACAACCAACTCTCCAATCGATTCCACAACATTAGGCGTCAGGTCAGAACAACAGCATATCAATGGAATCAATGCATAATCATAGAACTTAAGATTAGAAACAAAGGCAGTTGTTCTGAAGATGCCTTAAAATAGCATGCAGTCTTAAACCCGTCTAGGACTGACTAGCGGTTTGCCAGACAATCCAGTTTATCGCTCCGAGTGGGGGGTCTGCTGATTTGTGTAAAAGTCAGGCCGCAGGTGAAATGAGATTAAACAAGCGTTTCCACCAACCTACGACCTGTTTGATCTGAATACCCTAGTGACCGAATGCTTGAAGTGTCATGTGTCCCCAGACAGAGGGCACAAGTTGCTGTTGCTGTGCACGTCTGAGGCACTTAAAGAGGTGCGGTTTGGGCCGTTAATCAGACAGGTTCCTCTGCGCCTGCTGTGGCCTTCCCTCTGGACATGGGCATCTCATCAGCTCTCCCCCTGCACCTCGCTGCACAGATCTCATATCCAAACAGAATCTCATTAGGAGACTGTCTGTGCATAAACGCCTGTGTTTAAATCAAGATGCCTCGTCACCGCTGTGTGTCTGGCCTCTTTCTTGTAAAAATGCACCCTCTAAACTCAACACATTCATGGATGAATAACTCCTCTATTTAAAAGGATGAAACTGCATCTCAGCCATGCATGTTGTTGGAGTCTAGCCAGTAGAGTACAGCTTCATTTTTGCTTCAAATTTGAGCAAAGATTAGATTACAAGCTCAAGTGCCCATTGTGAAAGCAATAACATAATGTAATTTCTGCAGATAAAATATCAGTTTTAATTCGACATGAGAATAGACTGTGAATGAGTTTAATCCTCAATATGAGTAATGGCAGCCACGTGGCGCCAGCTTGTGGTTTCACGTAGCGTCCCGATGCAGATTGTTGATGTAAATAATTCAGACTCACTTGAGTGTCTGTGTTGGAATGTTCCTCTCAGCTGCGGCTTGTTCATAATGCATAGTTACCTCCTCCATTAACAGCTTATTCTGCTTTCATAACACAGCCCAGTGTAACCCCACTGTGCAGGCCGCTGCTGGTTTTGGGATGAAAGCAAAAGTGAAGCACTCAGATAAAGCAAGGATCACTTTGGTCATGAAACATTTATGAAGGACTGACAAGTGATCTTTGCCTCTCACTTAATTTACTACACTTGGAAATAAATGTGTATATTGAGATTACATCAATATTTATGTGACAATACATTGACAACAAAGTATAGTTAGAATCCCAATATTCAGTATTCCTCATCAACAAACTGACATTTTAATAGCTTCATTTTAATCTGAAAGGTTGTTTTTTTTAACATATTGTTAATTGTCTGATATAAATTGGAACATCTGAGTAAATGTGTGTCTGTTTGTATGAGTAAAATTGCTTGTGCAACTGAATTCTGGTCAGCCTTGTCTTCCCTCTGACTCTTGGCCAACCTGTTCATGAATTGTGTAGCATAGCTTGCTCACTTAGCGCTCAATTACTTAGCCCAATGTGACTGCACAGCCATTATTTATTCATGCAAACTAAGCAATATCAGTTTCACTGTCCACTAGTGGATGAACAGACCAGTTCCACTGTCGTTGAGCTGTGCGTGCTGTGGCTCAATGGGATAATGCCTCTGCCACCGGCAAACAATGGAAATCAAAGATCACTGCTATGAATGAGAGAAGGAGCTGTGGCTGGGAGCAGCACAAAATGGATTTGGGTAGTTTAGAGACGATCTCCAAAGGCAAAGCGTCAGATCTCGTGAGTAGAGTGATGCTTTCGCAGCAGAGGATTTGTGTTCCTGTACTTTAAAGCTAACATGTAGGGCATGGCCTAATCAATGTTGTCAACATTGATCGAAGCTTGTTTATATTTTCCATCAGTGCAGTGTGAGGAAATGTTTTAAATATACCAATCCAAAAATCCATAACCTTGTGGAAACGCTAACGTGATGAAATCAGATTGTTTCCATAGTGAGTTCTATTTAAAGCCTAAAGTGCCATGGTTATCCTTTCAGCTAGTGGAGTGTGTGCAGTGACTTAAACAGATACAGTATCTATTACACTGACCTGTTTGGGTATCATGTTGTTTAGTCAGTGACATTCTAATAGTCCATTCTGGAGGTGTGTAAATAGTCAACATTCAACTATGAGATGATGTTTTCACTGAGTGGATTTGTTGTTTAGATTGTTATCTATTTGCCCGATAAGAGAAACCAAATACTGTATGCAGACCGCACTTACAGCACGATTTCAAGTCAGTGGAAATAAAGTGACCCATCATATGCAGACCACATCTGATCGCTGTTTAAACATAGAGAAAATGCCTTTGTAGAAATCAGTGCTAACTCATTTTGACAGCGTGTGTTATTTTTTTTGATAAGCTGCCCTGTCTACGTTTCCAAATGAAGGGTGTGCTACAGAACAGTATCTAAAGCTAGAAAAACTGTTATATTGTATTATAATGGTCAATCCTTCCAACATTTTAGTATCACTTTTTTTTCCATTTGTTTCCAAGTCCATTGCTCTCTAGTTTCTGAGTTCATACATTTAGTTGATGATGCAATCCTTCAAAAGGACACGTGGGCTCAGACATACCGCCGTTGTGAATGCACCAGCACTGATACACACTGCAGCGCAATTTATTATCGGCGGTACAGTAACTGGGGAAACATTTAGAGGGAAAGAAAGAGAGGCTTTGAATAATGAATGCGAAGAGCCCTGTTACACAGCAGACAAGGCTTTGAAGTGACATAACTTACTGGCACTGCTTTCAGAGCATCACCCAGCGCCCAGACACAAAGACCAAGATAAAGGGAAGAAGAGACGGCATGGCGAACAAAGACATGGTGATGAAAATTTTTTAACCAATTATAGATCTTCTAAAAAAAAAAAACAACTTGTGGCATAGAGAAAACTTTTTGATCAGCCACAAAACATTATGGAAGTTTTGTGTGAGCCAATAAAACGACCACTGCCAAACTGTATTTTAGTTTTCATAAAACAGTTTCCAGTAATATTTTGAAAGATATTGCACATAATGATGGCTAATAATATGACAATAATTGGGAAATATCAAATCATAATCTCACTCCATGCTTTAAATTGCATTATTTGTTTGTGTAAGTTCTCAGTCGTACAGGATTTGTCCATCGTAGGCAAAGATTCTTCACTCTTCATCTGTACTCTGTAGTTGAAGTGTAGGACGTTTCGCTCTTCATAAAAAGAGCTTCGTCAGCACTGAACAAACTTGGATGCCAGTGGATCTTATACAGACCAGAAGGAGGAGTCTACGTGTAAGTCCCACCTCTATTTGTTCTAAAGGCTTGAGAAAAACATCTTTGTTGTCAGCCTCAACGACCCTACTCACACCAATCGCTCATTTGAGGACAGCGAAGTTAAGATTTTAGCAAAAGAAAATAGATGGTTTGAGCGTGAAAGAAGTTATTTTGTAAAAATAAATAAAAGAAAACCCCTACATGAACAGGAAGGAGGGCCTTCGCTTTAATAGGGCAGGACTATAGAAAGGCGTGAGTAGCCTTTACAAAGACCAGGGCAAGACAATAGGAAGGTAATGGGCAGTAATTAGGTGTGTCCACAGCTGCCCTGGGGTGGACTGTCTGGCTGCTAGTGATGGGCTAAACGAGTCGAGGTACCGACTCACGTATCATGCACTGAAAGCAATGCCTCAGCCGAGCTGTGTCACTCAGCGTATCACTTTAAAGGGACTCAATGGAGGTTGACCTTTTTCATACTCGTGACTGCCACCTCTGGCCGTCCGCGTAACTGCAGTCTCCATGTTAAGCTCGTGCATGACTGCTGCCTCGGCCCAAGGAGGCAACTTTAGAGTGACAGTGCAGGCTTATAGCGGCAATTGAATGGGATAGGTGTACGCTCACAGTACAGCACGGGACATTGCTGGAGCATGTAGGGGGTGGAAAATATATAATTTTTTAAATTTTAACTTCTACCCTGTTTGGGTAGAGTCCCTTTAAGAAAAGTCACGTGACCGACACAGTTACTGTGTCATTTTGTATCACATGTATCACGTGTCACTGAGACGCCAGTTCTACACCAAAGCGTAACACTGATCGATCCGCTTGTTTGTTGTGGGTCTATACCCACACTTGTTCAAATTGTCCCCAAAGTATCTGTATACTCCTACCTCACCGGGTGCTGCGGGGCTCCAGTATCCAGCCAAATCTTTGAGCACCCAGCCCAATCACAAAATTATTCAGTAGATATAACCTGTAAATCATGATGGCAGTCTCTTTTTGTCTTCTCTGCTCAATACACTTGGTTATCTCAGTGGGCTAGAGTAAATAACCTGCATGCAGGAGGTCGTGAGATCGACCCTGGGGCTTGCCTAATTTTTTCAGTCGGTAGTCTGACCTGAGTCTTTCTCCTGAGTCTCTTATCTCATAAGACCAAGAATTTCACTCCAATTTCACTTTATCACATTGTTTATCAGACTCAATTGTTACGTTAACATGTGAAAACAATACCTTGCACTTAGTTATCCAAACTGTAATTCAAATTACAATTTGTTGTTCTTTTGTAGTACATTTGCAGTACATTGTTTACTAGATGGAGCCCATACACAAACCAACACTGCGTGATACAGTGTCGACTCAGTAAGGGTAAAGTGTGACACTCACCATGAGGCATCATCTGCCCATCACTACTGGCTGCCAATCTGCGCCAGCTGCCCCTCTGATCACTGCCAAGACTCGCACTATATTCACACAGGCGGTGGGTGAAGTGCCTTGCCCAACGACACAACAACAGAGCATGGATTCAAACAACCTCTCAATTACAGCTCTACAGCCACTGTCGACACATTGTTATATCTTGATTTCAGTGCTTTCCTGTTTAATGGAGACACACCTCACCTATTCCTTCCATTGGCTCTGAGTGACAGCGGCTTTAACCAATCACAGCCAAGTGTGACTCTAGGTAGAAGCAGACATCACTTAAGTCAATAAAACATGAAACTAATAACTTCACATAAAATTGTCACATCGCCTCAGGCTTAATTGCATTATCTACATTTCGTCAGTGATTATTAATAGCTGTCACTGTACAACTAATCAAATAATTCATAATTCCTTCATTTTATGCAGGATCCACTGGCATCTCAAATCTAAACCAATTTCATGCCTCTCAAAGCACTGGAGACAGCCATGACAAGTCGTCCCCGGCGCATGGACGTGGTTATGTAATTAATATGATTTGTATTCCATGGGTGAACACTGGCTACAGAACATTGTTTACCACGCTGGAATCATTCGGCCTCCGTGATCACAGCCTTTCCAGACCTTTGTGATTCGCTCGCAAATGTTTGGACATACCTCACCAGAGACATGCAAAAATAACTGCTGATGGTAAATACTATGCTGTGTATTTTTATCAACTTAAGACAATAGTGGTACGGTTTGTTTTCTTTTCCGAAAACCGCCCTACACGGAAGCTTACACAATAATACACAAGCTTACGATAATGTTGCATCCTAATTGGTTAAAAACAGTGTAATCGCTACGTTTGTGGGTACCTTTAAGGAAATCACCATTAGGAGGGCCAGTTGTATCTGTAACATAACTCTAAATGTGACCGAGGCAATGGGGAAATACAAATTTGATTTTAATTTCGTCAACTAAAATATTTCACGGTCATATTTTTGCTGAAATTAGACTAAAACTAAATTAAAGTTAGTTCATGAGACTAAAACTATGACTAAAATTTCCGTTGACTAAAAAAAGACTGGATAAAAATGAAAAGAAGGGACTAAAATGATCAGTGACTTCAGTTTGAAAGAGCTATGTATCATTTAAATTCACTGTCATCTATTTCAAATTTAGTCGAAATTTACATGAATTTTTTTGTTGACTAAAACTAACAAGATTTTTTTGACTAAATTCTATTTTGGATTAAATCTGGAAAATATAGTACTAATTATATTCAACAGTAAATGTCATTGCTTTTCTGCTTTGTGTTGTTCGATGTTTTCAAAAAGTTGTGTTTCTCAGATTATGTTCTGTCAATCAAAGCTGACTCAAAATCAAACAGAGTGACCTAAGATAAGATAAGATTAGATAATACTTTATTGATCTCACAATGGAGAAATGTACTCTGAAGTAATAAATAAATATAAATAAACTCTAGGTCGCAAGAGAAAAATATCCAACCAAAAAACAGGATGTGATGTATACTGTATATATGAAAATGAAAATAAAACACTATATCAGACCTCTCACTTATTTTTACAAGATAAAATAAATTCAAGCTGCTAAGAGTTGATCTTCGTCTCATTACAGCCACAGGACCAAGTCGTCTGGCTGGCCGCCCCCTTCAGGGACCTGGAGCGCGTCGCAGGGACCCCCCAATGGGTGGGACATGGGCACCAATAGAGAGGGCCGTGACTGCTACATCAAGTAAGTGCCCTGTGTTTAAGCTTGAGAGGCTTGTCAGGGGCAGCGGTGGCGGGGGGGGGGGGGGGGGTGTTTTTT
>OMNZ01030711.1:0-13224 GCA_900303255.1 Lesueurigobius sanzi
ATATAAATGAATATAAAATACTTTGCAATGTGAACGCAGGGGACATGCGCGGAAGTTCAAACGACTGGAGCTGGCGTCTTGAGAGCAGCAAGACGGTGGGCGTGACCGGACGCTGGAGTATAATTTGGCCTTTAAGCAGGGGAACCTCCCGTGCGATGCATGATTTTAAACCATGATGTATTACTGATAGTAGCCTTGGAAACGGTGGTCCCAGCTCTCTTCAGGTCATTGACCAGCTCCCCCTGTGTAGTTCTGGGCTGATTCCTCACCTTTCTTAGCATCATTGATACCCCACGAGGTGAGATCTTGCATGGAGCCCCAGTCCAAGGGACATTGACAGTCATCATTAGCCTCTTCTATTTTCTGACAATTGCTCCAACAGTTGTCCTTTTTTCACCAGGCTGCTTGGCAATTGCCCTGTAGCCCTTTCCAGCTTTGTGAAGGTCTACAATTTTGTCTCTGGTGTCTTTTGACAGCTCTTTGGTCTTGTTCATGGTAGCAGTTGGACTCTGACTGACTGTGGGGTGCACAGGTGACTTTACTGAGCTCAAAGTGGTGGACTTTTTTTAAAAGGTAGACAGACAGCTCTTTGAGTCATAATTCTTGCTGATTCTCATGTGTGCAAATACTTATGAACACCAGTAACATACAAATAAATCATTAAAAAAAATCACTTTTGATCCTCACTATATAGGAAAAGGCCCTTGAGTTTTATGCAAACCAATACACCTACCCGGTTGATAGCAGCCCCCTTTTTCTGGGCGTAGGATCCCCACAGCATGAAGACGACACCATTCAGGTTCTTACTCAGCCACTGCACCATTGCATCTGTGAATGTCTCCCAGCCTTTATCTTTGTGGGAGTTGGCTTGGTGCGCTCGGACAGTCAGTACAGCGTTAAGTAACAGAACTCCTGTGTCCAAGTGGGAAAGAGCTTGAGGTCACACGCTTGTCAAAAACGTCATGTCTATTTTAAGAAAGTACCTTGTTTGGCCCATCCAGTCAGATCTCCATGTCCAGGGTGTGAGAAACCATCAATATCAGATGCAAGTTCTTTGTACATGTTCTCCAGGCTGGACAAGAAATGGGGACATGTGGTTATATTCTGGAAAATAATGCCATAATAGTTAGTACACTTCAGATTTTAAGAGGATTCTAAACCTTGGAGGAGGCCGCACTGATCTCTTCACACTGAAGCACAACCCATGGGCTTGGTTAGGGCCATGATAGGGGTCTTGACCAAGAATAACCACTTTGACCTGAAGGAAGTTAAAAGTATTAACTTATTATTATGTTACTGATTATGTGAAAAGGAAAATAGTGAAATTATCTCTGAAGATATTCCATTTTGGTTGTATACCATCATATTGCATCATATTTTTTTCTCTCTCTCTCTCTCTAAGCTTATTTGCAGACCACAATTTGTATACAGGGCAATTCAAAGTGCTTTATAGCTGCATCAACTAGGGCTGTCACTAACGATTATTTAGGTAATCGATTAATCGGCCGATTATTTTTACGATTAATCGGTTGGCGCAAAAAGGTGCATGGAAAGTGTAATTGTTAAAAGCTTTTTGCACATGAAGCTAAAGTGACACCGTTTGAGGACGTCTTGATGGAGTAAAGTTAAAGCTAATGTTTGTAGGATGCTCTTTGTACAAGTTCCACATGTCATTCCTCATTTGAAAGCTAAGAACCTCTAAAATTCACTCTGGGATTGTAAAAGTGAGAGCGAGAGAGTCCTCTTTCTGCTCGGATTAGATTATGATCCAAGATTTGGAACAATCAGAGCAAAAATATTTGCAAAAAAAACTTCTAGAACCAATGCCTTCAGAGTCAACATAGGTTTTTCACAAAAAATACAAAATGTTGATGTAATTCTTACTCTGTCTGAGTCTGTATATCCCAGAAACGATTAATCGATTACTAAAATAGTTGACAACTTTTTCAATAATCGATTAGTTGACGATTAATCGATTAGTTGTTTCAGCCCTAGCATCAACTTACAATAATTCAAATAAAAAGTGCTGATAAAATACTGGTTGTCATAAGCACAGCTAAATAGATAGATTTGAACATTGTCCGAGTGGAGGCCCATATTTTAGCAGCATAAAACTCTCCTATCCACTCCTCTTATTGGTCTGCCTTTGTCATTTTTTTAATCGTAACAAGACAGATTCAACAAATCATAATTTTTTTGTTTTTGGAGTTTTTCGTGCCAAGGGGAGGTCTAAGGACAGGGGATCAAAACAACTTCAGTTGACCAAATGGCTTCACTCATGTGAACCTTCTGTTTCTTGTAAAGCCCTGCGAGGAGATTTTTGTTATGATTTTGGACTAAACAAAATAAATTGAATAATGAAGTACTTTCAACAGCAGCAGATGGCTTTGTGTGCATAAACTATGATTTAGAAGATTAGTGTTTCCAAACCAGGGTGCCGTGTGCTAAATTCGTTGACCCTCAATATAGACCCAAAATAAAGCAGGTGTAACGTACGTCTTCGATGTCACACATCTCTGTCCACGTGAAGACCTCTTCTGCAGGTGGGTACACTGTATGACGTTTCCTCTCCTCCGAAACAAACGCCATCAGCTGCAGCAAGATAATACACTGTCACAACACACCCCACAACACAGACTGCGGATTTGGCACGTGGTCACGAGGTAACTCACTTGTTTGAAATAGGCCTTTCCAAACTCCGCCGACAAGCCTTTTCTCCAGCTCTCCCCAAACCCCGAGGGAGTCAAGCTGGAGGAGAGTTTGTCCAGCGCCGCTTTCTTGTTTTGGGCGATCCTCTCCACTTGCTCCGGGGAAAGAGCACCGACACTCGTGGACGCTGACTCCTCGTCCTCCACAGCAGCACGTTTTCGCTTCTTTGGCATGATTTTGGTGTATCGAGTAGAGGAAAAGGTCAGTGAGAGAGACTCAAGAAAAGGGACAACTTGTTGGACTGGTTTTAGAAAACGTCGACTGTGCGCAACAAACATTTGCTCGTCCTGCAGTGTGCAACAACCATTGAATACAGACGCCTTTGAATGCAGCTCAGCAAAATTCAGATCAGATGAGACGAACATGTTATTTTTGAACTAAGTTAACATGCTGATCTGAAGTACTGGCTTGTATAATAAGTATTATCCAAAGATATGAAACATTTATTATTATTATTATTATCTAGCCGCTAACGAGGGATCTTCACAAATACTGTCGACCTACCGCAACTTTGGCATCCTCCCCCTCAGTTTCATTGATATTTTTAGAAGTTATTTTCTTCGACACAGGTGAGAAAAACGAGTTTATAGTCTTCTGTCCGATCATTTTGTTAAAAATAAATAGTCAGTAAGTAATCCAAAAGCACGGGATGTTTCGCAGCATGTGGATGCTCCTGATGCTTTCGCGCCAGAAAAGGTGACGGGAAGCTCGAATATGTTAATGAGCTGAGCAGTGTTCAAGGGCGGTATGTTATAAACAGTGTCCAGTGGCTCACAAAGTGAGGTTGGGGCCGCCCAGAGGCTCGAGCACTGTACTAGCCTGCCCAAGATGATTTCATGATGTAAAAAAGAAAAATGTTTATAGTGTATTTAATTCTTAATTAAAGCAACCTACATTTGTGAATTGAGGTAAAAAATAAAAAAAATAAAAATAAAAGTGTAAATAGGCTATCACTAAACCAGATTCCATTATTTATTTTTGCCCGATCTAGAGCCTATTTATTGTTTTTACAGTGGAGGGCCCGGAGGGACGCAGTCTGAATGATGTATTTTCACAAATACAATTAAAATGAATTTACAGAAGAGTTAGCTCTATTTAACACAATTGTATTTCAAACATAAAAACAACAGTTAACAGTAGTTATTATAGCATACAGGCCTCCTATGAGGGTATTATTTATATTCATAATATAGCCTAATTTCCAAATTTGAAATATTTTTTCAAAAATTTTAATGTGCATATTTTTATGAACCTAACCATTACAAATGTTGAGGGCTTTTTACAACAGTTTTACAACCTGTTTTGTCCCACTTCTCGAAAATCACAGCTTTTCTTTTCTTGCATAATCTAGGCCGGCAAAGGAAATGTCTACCATGCAGACTACTAGAAGATCCTCTGATGTCAATATTATTGGAACAAAGAGACTTAAAGTTGAAAGAGATGCTGAGAAAGAAGAAGAGTGTGATACTGAGGAGGATGAAGAGACGGCATTGGCTGAATTTGCCAATCCTGTGCCATGGCACAAGATAGAATCAAAGGGACTTGACTGTGACTATGCTCTTCTATTCCCTAAAGAGGAAGCAGATATCCTCTTCAGAAAGCTGGAGGAAGAAGTGGTGTATGCTACAGGTTTGTGATTAAAGCCAATAAATGCCTGAAATGTAATATCAAAAAATGTTTGTAATAACGTTTCATTTCTTTATGATAGGGGAAGAAGCACAAGTTCAAGTATTTGGAAGAGTTTACAATATACCAAGAAAGCAAGCAACATATGGAGATGCTGGCCTTACCTACACTTACTCTGGGGTGAAACGTTCAGCCTGCCCTTGGACTCCAACTTTGGAACATATCAGGGAAGCTGTTACTAAAACCACAGGACAGACTTTCAACTTTGTTTTGGTCAACAGGTAAGAAGAAACAACAAAATCATAACAAGCCGTCTAGTTTTGTTTTTCATAAGAAGTTTTCTGTTAACTAGGTATAAAGATGGTTTGGACCACATGGGTGAGCACAGGGATGATGAGAAAGAGCTGGATCCCCTTTGTCCAATTGCCTCGGTGTCTTTGGGAGCCGCACGCGACTTCATTTTCAGGCACAGAGACACAAGAGGAAAACAAAGCCGCAGTCACATTGAACCTGTGAAGTTGGAGCTCGCTCACGGCAGCTTACTCCTCATGAACCCTCCTACAAACACATTCTGGTATCACAGTCTGCCCATTCGCAAAAAAGTGGTAGCGCCGCGCATCAATCTAACATTCAGGCGGATTCTGATCAGTGGGAAGAAGAAAAAAAAAGTGATGTGAAGAAATAGATCATTTTCACCAAGAAAAAGATTGCTGGAGTCAAGTTTGGTGAAAGGCGCAATGGAACCGAGAGAAAAGAGATGTAGCCTGGAACCAACATGCTATAAAATTAAAATAATGAACTTGGTTGATGCTTTCATTGTTTTTATTATTTAAATTCTTCAAACATTATTCTTACTTTATATTTACAACTACACAAAAAAGTACATTATGAAAATACATTTGTCAAATTAGAAACATGAATTAGGTCTGTAGTTGTGTACCATTTTGTACTATACCACTGCATTCAAAGTACTGAAATGACTAATTACAACATGTATACACAAACATTTAAGTTCTTGATTTCTAATAAACTTTAATCTCAAGTAATTATGATCCACCATCTTAAAACAAACTGCATTCAGTACAAATGCTGCAGCTTTTTCAACATATGAAAGGTTCAACGCTGGGAATTTCCAGGCAAAAATAAATTTCATTTGGCATTTGGTTTTAAGGAGCATACATTTCTCTTTCTAGAAATATACATTACCTGACAAGGAGGTTATGACCATAAACCTATTGAAAAGTAGTCTGTGAATGATTATGCAGTACCTAACAAAGAATTACATGTTTGTTTCTGCCATTAAAAGTGTCAAAAACAGAAACCATAATATTGCCATTAATTTGACTCACTTGCAACAACTGCATTCATAGTTATGCGTCTTCATGGTCCATAATCTTTGGAACAATATAACAATGAAGGTGCAATAACTGGCCTCAACAATGGCTTTTATTCTTAACCAATGTTGCTTGCCTTTTTTGATTTATATTTCTCAGTGCAACAAATGGTTACTCCTTAGAATGCCTGCCCAAGCTCAGTCTTCGCACTCTTTCATAGAACAGCATGTACGCATTTGAAGACAGGACCTCGTGCAGATTTGCTTTACGTACAGAGTCATCGGAGACCCAGAGCCACTGAGAGTTGAAAGACGAGGGGCCGCGAGGCGAGGCGGGGCTACGGCGATACGTGATGAAATGTCCTGAATGCATGTCTCCATGGTGAACTAATACAGCAGTGAGCTGGAATAAATACTCTGAACTGTGGACAATAGGAGAAAATAGAAGAGATGCATGTTAACGTTGTTATATAGTATAGTGTAGTATAGGTGTGGGCCAAAATGAAAGGCACAAATCTTGTGAATAAGTTGATTTCTCACCCAAATTCACATGTAAGGCTTAACTGGGGTCTCACACCAGAATAGTGCAACAAAGATGAACCGTTTGAAAAGATTTGGTTGTTGTTATGATGCTCTTTTTCTACAAAAACACACACAGGGCACTTTACAAAAGAAAATTAGCACTTTGATCAAAACAATACTATTGACATACACACCTGTGCCATTGGTAGTGGGCTGAGGTATCAAGTCATCTTCTGAATGATCAGTCTTTAAGTGTTTTGGAGAACATTTGATAGGCACAACTCTCTGCGTTGAAGTACTGTGTTTGTAGCGGTCCATAGACAAGTACTCAGAAAACTGGACATGTTCCTGCCTCTTGGTGGGACTGCCTTCACTTGACCATGTAAGTCTTTGTAAATGGATACAGAGGCACTGGGGCAACTGGAAACCATTACTTATAGTTACTGCAACAACTAAGAAGGGAAGCATCTACCATTAAGAAGTGACTCACCTTTCCCAGTTTCAGCTGTTTGATAAATGTTGTTCTTTGACTTTGTGAAACCTCCAAAGTTCCTTCTTGAAGCTGGGAAGAAAAGTCTAAATTAGCAAATTGTGTAGTTTTTAGCTAAGACTAAAAACTACACCAATACTACAAGATGGCACCTTTGTACAATTTTCACATTCCACCTCTTTGATAGTTTCTGATGATATAAAATGTTGGAGACACTGGTCTAAAGACACTGGTCGCCCCTGGGGTCAAAACACACGCCACAGTTAATGAGCATGCTTTCCTTATACTGTATACATATTTGATACGCATTACATACCCACTGAGGTAAAGGTATAGTCAGGGAGAGGCTGTCAAATGAGTCATATCGCACAGGGCTCTGAAAAACAATTTAACTATAACAAATACAAATAAAGAAATACTTAAAGCTTGAACGGTGCTCAAACATACTTGTTGTTCACATCGTTTGCATGACATGTTGCTCGTTAAACGTCCATGAAACGGATGCTGACATTTCCAAGAACAAGGTATTGGATGAAGTGGTGCTGTGGGAACAAAAGTAAATGAAAAGTAAGTTTCTCTGAAGAATCAAGATGTTGGAAATGAGTTAAAAAATAAGAAATTAGTATGGACTATTGTTTGTAAACAAAGTATTTAAGTATCTTTACTCTCTATGCCCTTTTACCTCGACTTCTGCATGCCATATTGTGTTCTTCTTTGGGTAAAACCTAAAACAAAAAACATAATAATAGTGCATTTTAAACATTGATGGAAATGTATGCAATTGAAAAATAACTTACCTCTAGAGACTGAATATCAAACAAGTGAGTGACTTTAGGTTGACGATCCCGCTCCTCATCCAGTGATGATGTAAGAACATGAAAAAGTTCATGGGCATCCTACAACCATAAAAATGCAACTGAAGTTTTTGAAGCACACAAAAATAATAAATATGTACTATATACCCTATAACATGGGTAGGCAAGTTTGCTTGAAGGAGGGCAGATTTTCTTCATTGTAAAAACACCAAGGCCTGTACTTTCCAATTATATAGCCCAAAATAAAGCACCACTTTCTAAAATGGTAGTGTTATACCTAATGCACGGTATTCCTGGAAGTTTTCAAAGAGTACTTTAACAGGTGTTTGTTGTTTTGTGCAGTTTAATATTTCCCCAAATAATTTTAAGGCCAGAGGAGCTATACTGGAGGGCCGGATTGGCTTACCTTTGCCCATACGTACATACATTCAGCTCACCTGCTCTTCAAATGAACTGATGTGCCAACGGTACAATCTAAGTACATCCAGTAAACACCCAGCATCCAGCACATCTTCCTCCCCAGGCTCATCACTAGATAGAGCTGAAAAGCATTTACTTTTGAGTGTTTGTTTTGCACACTGTAGACCCTTTCACGGCTTACATCATCAGTGACATCAGCTGGAGGCAGGAAGTGAGCAAGAGAAATAAGATTAAACTAAAACTAGCGATTATGCGTAAAACTACAACAAAAAATGTAATCCTGTTGTTGCTTAAGTCTTAAGGTGCAAGAACAAGAGGAATGACATTTAAGTTTTTATCTGATATTTACAACAACAGTTAGACATGTTAATTGTTACTATCGCAACAGCTACAATGGAAATAGATAGGGATCTAGCTTTCCGCCTCCAGCAATAAGCCTGGGATGTTTACAAACAATGAAAGGGTCTATAAAAGACATCATTTAGTACAAGTAATAGTTATGTACCTTTGAGTAGTTCAAGAAGAATTGTGGACAGCTGAGTATCTCTGCATGTCCTAGTAAGAGTTGATTGGGCAAACCTCTCAAGCCATACAATAAAGGAGGGACATGCTGCTAAACCTTGAAGCAAAGAATTTAAAAAGCAGGTGTTTCCTAAGTTCAAGAGTCCTGGAACCATCCCTAAGGGAGAAAAAAGTGACAAAAGTGGTTGTACAATATATTTGTGGGATAAACTTAAACATGTTTACTTTACCTCTCTTTCTCTTCTTTTTCTCTGTTATTGGACCCCACAAAACATAAACTCCAGCTGCAATTGCGGCAGCTATGCCACCTATAACACCCCAATTTTTCATCATCTTGTTACTGGAAAATAACAAAGCAGAGGGAGGAAAAATGAGTTCGTGTTGTCTATTATTAGCTATTACTGTGCTACAATTATCGTGAACAGCACCTGAAGTTGTAGAAGATAAATCAAAAGTTCTACATTTGTATCTTTAGCGATAAAATATAATTTGATTACTAATAATGCAACCGTACACACACACACACAAAAAGAAATACAGACGTGCTAGCACTAAGAAGCTGTTGTTAGCTGCTTGCTAAAACTTACCCACACTATCGATGTTATATTGCATTCTTTAAGATATAGAACCTCAATAAAAAAGAAGCCCTGTGCTTCATGTGTGCTAAAATCAGGTACAGACACGAACCATTATATCAGGGCTGTAAAGTATAACTCAAATCCAGTTCGTGTTCTCATGGACAGAGACAGACTAGCCCTTACGAGACAGACTGGCTGGCCTCGTGACCCTTTAACCCGAGAGCAGTTCAAATCAGCTTTTAATGTGTTGTTTGCCAAGGGCCGCATTTACCTGACCACGCATCCAGTGCCAAGAAACTGCCCAATAAGCTTGTCTGAGGTCTTGGGTCTGCGCCACAACATTCTGCTGTTACGGCGGAACTGTTCTTTGGCAACGTGTTCCCAGTCGGAACACTAGATTGACGGACCCCAATGTTTTTGTAGTAAATAAACCGTCAAAAACACTACCAGCGCCACCCAACACCTGTTTATGCAAACAGGTGTTGGGTCATGAATTATGACCATATTACCAAATTCAAAGCGTCCCATGCATAAACACATCGTATCTTTTTAGTTAAGTTTAAAATAGATATATATATTTTTTTACATATGCTTGCACAGTATACCACACCTATATAAATACATATATAATGTACATATATAAAATAAATACTGATTCAATGGTGTAATCTGGTATAAAATTCTGGTCGTGCCCGTGCGTGGACTGTCTTGTCTCTAATTGGCTGTCACTGCTCACGCGGCGGAGCTCTCCTCGGTACTGAAAGCTACAATCTCTTCGCGTAACAAACAACGATGATTGTCTGTCAATAAACTCGAAAATGGACGATGATCTTTTCCAACTTCGTCAGTTACCGTAAGTACATTAGGTGTTCATTATTATATTTGTTCATTATAGCAATAGTAGAAAGCCTCCACAGCTACGTAGCATTATTGTGCTTGTTTGTTTGTTTGATTAGCTTCTACAAGGCCACTGTTTTACATCAGTTCTTTTTCTTTTTTCTAAAAAGTCTACTGACGCAAAGATGGTGGGGTCTGATTGGGCATGCATGTCATTTTTTATGTTTGATGGTGATTTTTTTTTTCTATCTTAATGTCTTGTGTTCAAAACAAAAATGATCTTGCCAAAAATAAAAAACAAATACTGAAAATGACAAACAAATTCACAAAATGTGGCAGCTTCTGATTCTGGAGGTCTGGTATTTTCTAACAGTGTTCCTTGGATAATTATAATAATTGACCCATCATTGGGAATGGAAAGACTCCCCACACCGTGTAATTAAGCCACATACAAGAAAACTATAGGCTTTGCTGAATAACATTTGCCTCCAACTAAGATTACAACAGAATGCAGAAATAGCAGAAAGGGCTAATACAATCACAATCAATTTTGCAATGTGAAGCACCTTGTGCTCCTTTTGGCTGTTGTAAATATTCAGTAGGCTATATATTAGTCAATATTTTCAATTTTTAGATTTTGGGCCAGTTTACTCTCTTAACAAATACACTTTCACCTGGAAACAAATAAATTGCCACATCTTCGTTTGTTAGGAGCGATTTTTCAAAATTTTATTCCTAGCCTGATTTATTGAGTTTTGAACCTTAAAAAACAAGGCAAAATTTGAAAAGATATTTGAACACATCTTTGTAATTAATATAATGAAGTGAAACTATACAATTAAATCTGGCCACATCCATTATTTAGATATCGTTGACAAAAAATATCTGCAAATTTGGCCATATTTTTTACATATAAATTGCCATATTTTTATATGAAAAGATTAAATGATGGGAAAACTTGCAAAACATTTTTGTCTCATATTTTCTGTCAGTAATAGTATAGAACAAAAGTTTCACAGATTTTTTCTTGATTCACCTGCAGTATCTCACCTCAAGGTGCTATACAAATAAATATTGATTAATTGACATGTCTTAACAATGGCAATACATTTCCTGCAGAGTTATTCGATTTCGTCACACGGGAGACAGCATATGTTCTGAAGATGAAGTTGAGAAGCAGGGGGCAGTTGTTCGGATTACCGAGCAGACCACTACGGAATCAGAGGCATGTGCAGATGGACCTCCGGTTCCACGGGAGTTTGCCAATCCAACTGACGGTACTGTATTTACAAGTGACACTCTTGTTTGGAATCAAATAGATACAAATTTATGCTTTATTTTTCAGATACATTCATGGTGGAAGATGCAGTAGAGGCAATTGGGTTTGGGACATTTCAGTGGAAACTTTCTATTTTGACTGGCCTATCATGGGTAAGATGCCTTTCCTGTACTACATGGCAGAGATTCATTGTGTATGTGTAATGTAACTCTCAACTCTCTTATTCTATCAGATGGCTGATGCTATGGAGATGATGATCCTCAGTATTTTAGCCCCACAGCTTCACTGTGAATGGAGGCTCCCAAGCCTAGAAGTGGCATTGCTCACATCGGTACTTGTCCTTTGACACTATGAAGTTCTGTCCATGTAGTTTATGCATTCAATTGTTTTCCATACTACCAATATTAACAAAGGCACTGACTACTTTTATACAAACAGGCTGTCTTTATTGGAATGATGATAAGCTCTTCACTGTGGGGAAATATATCTGACAAGTACGGCAGAAAGACTGTAAGTAAGGTCCTTTTGTGATAGAAATGTTACGTAAAGTCACATAAATCATTTGTCGTCGGTGCTAATTGAACTTATCTTCAACAGGGTTTGACATTGAGTGTTTTATGGACTTTGTTTTATGGTCTGATGAGTGCATTTGCTCCTATTTATGCCTGGATTTTATTCCTCCGGGCGCTGGTGGGTTTCGGCATTGGAGGCGCCCCACAGTCGTAAGTGATTTTCAATCCATGTTCAAAAACTCATTTAAGTTATTGTTATTTATATGTACATTAATGTTGATTGTTTTCTTATGCTAGGGTCACACTTTATGCAGAATTTCTGCCAATGAAGTCCAGAGCCACCTCTATTCTTCTAATTGAGGTAATGGCATTTTAGGCACACAACTTTTTGGTATGTGAACAATTTACTCATGTGCATAATATTTTTGACAGATATTTTGGGCATTAGGAACTGTGTTTGAAGTGCTTTTAGCGATTTTGGTGATGCCCACTTTGGGCTGGCGCTGGCTCCTTGGTTTTTCTACCATTCCCCTTTTCATTTTTGCTTTTCTTTGCTTTGTGAGTATGAAATATATTTAAGTCTCAAATAAAAGGATGCTGTATGTATAAAATATTACTTACTTTGATAGTGGTTACCCGAGAGTGCTCGATATGATGTTCTGACGGGGAATCAGGAAAAGGCCTTGGCCACACTAAAGCGTATTGCCACAGAGAATGGAGTACCAATGCCACTGGGAAAGCTAATAGCTGCCCGTCAGGTACAACTAAGCCTTCAGCCAAGTACAGTTTGAATGTGCATAATAACATTGTTGTTTTTTACATTGACATAGGAGGATCGCGGGAAGTTTCTAGATCTATTTTCAACACGCTTTCGTTGGACCACAGTTTTGCTTTGGTTTATTTGGTATTAAGTAATACATTTATTTAACATTAGATACTTTGATTATATTTATGACAATGTTGTTTGTGTCTTATAATTCCTCAGGTTTGCCAATGCATTCTCCTACTATGGTCTGGTGCTTCTTACCACAGAACTTTTTCAGGAGGGTGGCGCATGTGGAAGTAATTCACAGCTTATTTATTAATTTTCCCCGTAAAATGGTTGGAATCACTTTTTACAGTGAAGAAAGTCAAAATAGCAGGGTTTGAACACCCTGCTATTTTGCAAGTTCTCCCACTTAGAAAACATGGAGGGGTCTGAAATTGTCATGGTAGGTGCATGTCCACTGTGTGAGAGATAATCTAAAAAGAAAAATCCAGAAATCACAATCTATGATTTTTTAACAATTTATTGGTGTGATACAGCTGAAAATAAGTATTTGAACACCAACATTAATATTTGGTAGAGTAGCCTTTGTTTGCAATTACAGAGGTCAAACGTTTCCTGTAGTTCTTCACCAGGTTTGCACAGACAGAGGGATTTTGGCCCACTCCTCCACACAGATCTTCTCTAGATCAGTCAGTTTTCTGGGCTGTTGCTGAGAAACACGGAGTTTCAGCTCCCTCCAAAGATTTTCAATTGGATTTAGGTCTGGAGACTGGCTAGGCCACTCCAGAACCTTGATATGCTTCTTACGAAGC
>OMNZ01030715.1:0-13889 GCA_900303255.1 Lesueurigobius sanzi
CAACAGATCCTCACGATACGCTTGGGCCTGCCAGGTCTGACCGGCTTCCTCCCCTGCCAACGGATCCAACTCACCACCAGGTGGTGATCGGTTGACAGCTCCGCCCCTCTCTTCACCCGAGTGTCCGAGACACGCGGCCTGAGATCAGATGACACAACTACAAAGTCGATCATCGACCTCCGGCCTAGGGTCTCCTGGTGCCACGTGCACATATGGACACCCTTGTGCTCGAACATGGTGTTCGTTATGGACAAACTGTGGCTAGCACAGAAGTCCAATAACTGAACACCGCTCGGGTTCAGATCGGGGGGGCCGTTCTTCCCGATCACGGCCCTCCAGGTCTCACTGTCGTTGCCCACGTGGGCGTTGAAGTCCCCCAGCAGAACAACGGAGTCCCCAGTCGGAGCACTATCAAGTACCCCTCCCAGGGACTCCAAGAAGGCCGGGTACTCCTTACCGCTGTTCGGCCCGTAGGCTGAGACAACGGTAAGAGACCTGTCCCCAACCCGAAGGCGTAGGGACGTGACCCTCTCGTTCACTGGGGTGAACTCCAACACGTGGCGGCTGAGCTGGGGGGCAATGAGCAAGCCCACCCCAGCTCACCGCCTCTCACCGTGGGCAACGCCAGAGAAATGGAGCGTCCATCCTCTCTCCAGGACATGGGTTCCAGAGCCCAAGCTGTGCGTGGAGGCGAGCCCGACTATGTCTAGTCGGTACCTCTCGACCTCCCGCACCAGCTCAGGCTCCTTCCCCGCCAGCGAGGTGACGTTCCACATCCCAACAGCTAGATGCTGTGTGCACGGACCAGGCCGCTGGGGCACCCGCCCTCGACTGCCGCCTAGTCCTCTAAGCACCCGACCCCCATGGCCCCCTCTGTAGGTGGTGAGTCCACAGGAGTGCGGGCCCACGTTCATCCCTTTGGGCTGAGCCCGGCCGGGCCCCGTGGGCAAAGGCCCGGCCACCAGATAACTTAATTTACATTTAAATACACAACCTACCTTTTTCCGAAACAAAGAATTTACAGTTTATTTACAGTTATAAACACTATTATTCAAAGTCATTTATTTATGTGACAGTGTTTGGTCCAAGTTCTTAAAAGGTATTGCTGCCCTCTACTGTCCTGACTGTATTATTGACCATGACTGGCCTCTATTTACCGTGTGGAGCACTGCAGGCTCATTAATATTCATGATGTTAATTAGCATGTATGACGTCATCAAAGTATCAATATTAGCATAAAAAGTATTGGTATTGTGCTGCAAAATATTGCGATATATCGGAAAATCAATATATTGTCACACCCCTACTAACAAGGTTATACACAGTAACAGTATGGCATTCCATCACGGCAACATCAGCAAATTGAGTCGAAATTGAGTAGTTAGTAGTCAAATCAATCTGCTGCTGGTGCTGTGATGGATGCCACACTGCAGCTATGTTAACTGCCATTAGGGCCGGGTACCGTTGGGTATCGACAAATATATTTAGTACCAATGGTATCGGAAAAAAGGTACAGCGAACTGGTACCGATGGCGGCTCCTGAGACAGCACTGAAGAAAGTTACTTGGTCGTTTCAGGTCAAAACCAGCTATCGTTAAAGGATTAGTATTGGATAAAAATCAACTGACCTCTATTGACACTTGGTACTGCCACTACTGTTAGAGAAACAACAAAGTGGATAGCTGTAAAATAAGCAGGGGTCTGGATGTCTTATGCAGGTGAAGTTTGTTAACCGGGTCAGTGGGACCCGGAGACATGAACTGGAGACATTGCTCTGATCGAACCATTCGAGTCTGGTTATGCGTCAACACAAGGAGGGAGCAGAAACCTCTACACTCCAGAGTCGGCGCTATATACTACAGAGATGGTACCACGAAGCAGCATGACCCCAATATTACACCATAGCAGTTTAGTTGCATTGTACTCTCTAACAGTTACAACCAATAATACTGCTATTACTATGACCATCGCTACAACCCCTCAACATCCAGAACTTCTTGGTTTTAAGGTAATTGTCAAACATGGGTAAAAGTTAAATTAACTATTATTAAAGGCACTAAACCTGATTTTGATTTCAATTCATTTCAAGACACCGTTTAGAATTTCATCCGTAAGATTAGCTTATGAGAAAACATATTTTCCATTTTATAAGTGCTGACCATAGATATTAAATGAAGTTTGTAAGTTTGTTTGGCAGAGGAGCCTGGTCTTAGTAACACCTCTCCTTGTTACCAGTTGCTTGTGCTTGGCTGCTCCCGCAAACACATCTAAATTTAAAAACTCAGGACAAAGAACTGATTTTATGAAGTATCCCCAACAACAACAACTACTACTACCACTACAACCACAAATGAATGTTGTTTTATTTTGTTTATCATGGAGATTAAAACTAAATTATATCTTGTTAAAGTGCACTGACCTCCAGAGGCGAGGCGGATTCTCGTTTGGTAATAATTATACATGCGGGGGATGGGCTGTGGATACGTCCGTTTACGCTCTATTAAGCCGCTGCATTGTGTGAGAGGTGACTTTGATTGACAGGTGTCAGGGTGCTTTCATTGACTGACTGTGGGATGCACTGATGCGTTCAACCATGCAAGACTGGCCTGGCTGCAATCACACAGCTCTGCCCACTTCTCTAATATCCTTGGTGAAAATACAACCTTCGTAAAAAAAAAAAATTTTAAAAGAGGAGTTAGAAATCCATATACAACAAATAAACAAATATATGAATAATAGTATAATATAATAATATAATAATTAGAACCATGCTCACATATTACTTTTCTGCTGGTAAAATAATGGACAACCTTTCTGAATGCATATGGTCTAGGACAGTGTTTCTCAAATGTGTAATTGGGCTTCTTCAGGTGATAAAGGTAATAGTATTAGTTTTTTCTACTCATTTTAATCATCTATTCTTATTCTCAAATTAGATAGTTAGATAGTTCCATTTATGATCTACTAAGTTTGATGTTTTCTAGTTTTGGCATGGTTTACCAACTTTGTGCTTGCAAGCTGGATTGTCACAAGGTCTGAATTTTCAGTCTCGCTTAAAGAGCGTTCACACCAAAGTCGGTGTGGACGGCAGAGTTTACATTCAAAACATATGGTAGACGCGCGTCAAGGGGTCAGCTTCCCAAGTGGCAGACACAAAAGTCTCAAGTTCTGGAGAACGACGCAGCGTGGCAACCAATCAGAGAGGCTCGCTCTAGTGACGCAATGACGCATTTCACGTACCGGGATGAATCCAGGAAGGATAATGGAGGAGCAGCTAATGTCGCAGTTCCCTCGACGTAACATCATATTTACAGCATTTACATCCTGCCTAGACTCTCACATCCATTTTAGCACACTGCGAGTTAAAAACTGCCCTGAGATGAGATAAATATTGCCTCGCTGTGGGTCTGGGCGCAACCACGTAGAAGAGCGGGGTTGCCATTGTTGGAAACAGAGAAGCCGAACCCAACACGGGTCCCCAGTTGTCACCAGCATCTCTGTTCAAAATACATAAGCGTCCAAATCTGGCGTATCGAGTGTTATCTTATCTTTGCACATACCATTATAATCCATCTTGGGAGGCTGGAACTAAAAACTCACATCCACAGGTTTTTCAGACCAATCACGTGGTGGTATTGTCCAGAGTGGGAAGGTTTTACATACAAGCAGTTTTATCGATACTAATTAACAACATGGCCATCACAGAAAAACTTACGAAAGACTTACAAACACATGTGCCATTTAGGTCTGTTTTAAATGCTTTTGGACCCGGTTTAGTCTCAATTTGATCTAGATGTAGGCCTGGAGGTCATTTCTGGTATTTGGTTTGTATTTTTTTACAAAAATGAATGCATGCAAAGACATAAAAGATTTCACAAGGTGCTATGGATACATCCAAATACATTAGATCTTCCAATTATTACAAATTATGAGATCATTTTGAATACGCTGCTATCTTACTGTGAGAGTCCCATATTTTTTGGAATAGGCTTTATATTCAGAATCGCCATGCATGTTGATGTATGCACAGCCAGGCTTCCCAACCAGTCAAACAAACAGCACAAACTTACTCACTCCTCGGTAAGCACAGATGTTTGTTTTCCATTTTTAGCCCTGCATTAGTTTTGTGTGTCCAGCTGTAAGTCATTTAGTATCTTCTTCTATGGGCCAGTTCAAAAAGGTTCGCTGGTGACATAAACATCTATTAGCATTGCTTCCAAAACAGACACCATCTTGAGTGTAAATATTTTGAATTCGTTTCTGAAATTACAGTTTGTGGATAGAGAAAAGTGAAGATTTCGGGGGGTAAACTTGGTCCCATTCACACACCGAGCGCCTGTTTATTTGTCTGTGCGACCAAATGCTCGACCAGATGTTACTTTGAGTTAAGCTTTCATTTTAAGAGCCTTTTGCATGTACTGGGGCGACGCACGCACACCCTCATGAGCTGTTATATGTTTATGAAAGGGAAAATATGAGGATGGGATAAGTGGGAGCACAGCGAGCATTTGACGAGGGGCGCCATGTTTGCCCCAGGACATTCTCCGGCAAATCCTCTCCAGTCCCGCCGCCTCTCTGGGATGCTTTGGAGTGTCAGCAGCTGGCAAAGAGGCAGAAAGTGAGGGAGAAGACAAATAAAAAGGGGATCGCACGGAGAGGGAGGGATTGTGTTTAATCTCGGCGCCATTTATTTTTAAGAACATCCAGCTGCTTTGTTCCGTCTTTGATCATGGGAAGCCCAGGTTGACCGTAGCCCAATGGAGCGCTCTGAAGTAGGTGTGTGCTGGCATGCAAAACACGCTTCAGGTGGATGTTGATGCGGCTGCTTTATGTTTTGTACAGGAATGTGAATGATTATGAAAATACTAATATGTTTGAGGTTTCTGAAAATTTCAGTCAAGCTAATAGTTCTACTTTTTATTGCGTATTTGGGTCAATGACGTGACGTTGAGATTTTAGCATCCTTAAGCTACAGAAAAAAAGATGAAAAATGTTTAAAATGTTAAAATTCATCTTTCTTTTATCATACCCTCATATTTATGTACGTAACAACATATATCTATAGCATAATATGAATATTGTCATAAAATGCTAAATTGTCATTTGGTCTCACGGACCAAAATTTACTTTCACTGAAGATAATAAAAAATGAAAAACCTCTCTTTTTTCTCCCTTTGGTATAATTTTATGCGTCTTGAGATAATCATATTAAAATATCTGAACAAAAAACATTTTTTAAATATTAATAAAATTCCAAATACTTTTGTCCTGGAAAGGCTGTTTTCTTCTATGTCATATGGATTAACGATGATAAGAGGCCATATTAAGCTGGAGTGTGATATAATAGACCATGTGACATGTCATGTCAGTATTGAGAAGACCCTTGATGACTGGTCAAGTTGGAGGTAGGTTTAAAAGTTTGCTCCTAAATTATGCTAATTTAATCTTTTCCAACAAAAGTAGCATGTGTCACAAATGAGGGTGTAATTTGGTCAAACGTTAAAAATAAACAAACACGTTATTCATATTTATGTTACTCTTTCATTATTGGAAAAGTTGTTTATATGTACAGTATAAACATCCTTCCAATTTGTTTTATTACTGTAAAATCATTAGCAGTGATTCCAAATGTCCCCACATGAATCCTACCCCAGTTTAAGAATGGTCATTTTTGCACATAATTTAGGGCAGATCCAATACCAGTTTATAAAAGCTTGAGACCATTTCATTTATCTTTACTGGTTCATGAACCAAGAGCTGGAATTGAAAACGTAAAAAGCCTGACATGGCCTGGTGCTCATAACATCCTCAAATGAATGGGGACTAATTGAATGAAAATGTTTGTTTATTTTTCTCCTACTTTAGAAATCCCATACGCTACAATGTCCACATACCATCTATATGCTTTTGACATGATGTTGATGTTTCCTAATCAACACCATTGATGTAAGATATAACATGTGCCCTACATCTCTACATTCACTACAAAGTATCAACACATTTAGAATCCAGTATTAAGATCAGAAAGCCAGAGATCACCAAATATGACTGAGGGCTATTCCTTCAAATAAACATAAAGACTGTAAAACAATACAATATTACTTACATATTTGTTGCTTCATTTTATAAATATTAGTTTATGAACATAAAATAGGAGCATGATCATTATTATAGTAGGTCCGAAGGTGGTTAATGAACTACTTTTCATAAAACTCAAGATGGAACTGGAGACCTGCATAGTGCCACTAAGAGCCAGATGGGAGATCTGGGCAGCCTGATTTGACCCATGGGTGATCACTCCACTAGGCCATGTAAAATTGAAAACAAAACAAAAAACTGGTATATACTGTATGTAGCTACTGCCAGCCTAAAGTCATCTAATTTCTCAACAACAAAACAGATCATGACATTTGGTGCTGTCAAAGAGTGAGTAAGTCTTCAACATTTGTTTTCGAAGCCAGTCGGATGTAATGAAAATGTTCTGTTCACTCCTGTGAATTTGTGAAATCTTTTAAGAGCAAGAACAGATGGTGGAAGAGGCAATTTTAACATCAACCCATAATTAAAGCTCAACTCTTAACAAAGTGGTAGGTGTATCACTATTTCCCGATGTGTAACGTGTTGAGTAGAATTTAAAAGCTTGATTAAACGTGTCCAAGCCTGTTGCAACTTGTGGATTTGCATTAAAAAAAAAGTGAAACTGGACAAGGGGCGATCGCTGGAGACGCAGGAGGAGGTGCCAGATGTGAACAGATGTTAACCGCGTCCACTGGAACGGATCACACTGAACACATGCTAATGCCAGCTCTGAACGGGGCCATAGCCTTTATCACTGTTAGCACACGCTTGGCCTACAGTACCTACAATCATATGTGACTGTGCATCTGTAACAGCTGCTGCGAGCAACCAGCGTCGCCAGAATGGCTTTTTAATAGAACAATAACACATCGTTTTCAATTCATACTATTAAGAGAGGCCACGCCAGTCTTTTTCTCCAGTCGCTAATTAGAGGTAATTTGTAGCATGGTCATAATGTCAAGTTTAAAGCTCATTGAGTAGACCAATGATTACAAGACAACTGGACTTGACAAGATGGTTTAACCACCTGGATGTAGGGCTGGGCGGTATGGCCAAAAAAATATAACTAAAATCATCTGCTTCGTCTGGGGTTTAGGCCTGTTTTAGTCCTAGTTTCAGTTTTGGCATGCTTCCCTCTTGGTTTAGTCCTGGTTTAGACCTGATTTAGACCCAGTTTTCTCTTGGTTTATTTCTGATTGAGTCCTTGGGTTTAGTCCTGCATGGGTTTAGTTCTGGTTTAGTCCAGGGTAATCATTAGTTAGTTTGGCCATGGTTTAGTTTAGTCTCTGCTTTAGTCCGGTTTACTTCTTGGTTTAGTCCCGGTTTAATCCAGATTCAGTCCGTGATATTGTCTGATTTTGGACAAGTTTTAGACCGACTGTAGTTTTCTCCTGGTTTAGTTCTGTTTTAGTCCGAACAGTAGAAACAGTGAGTGGAGATCAGTATTTGAGCTCAGAGCTGCGTTCAACATAAAAACCACTGAATCACGATATGACGATGTCGCCAAAAAAGCAGATCGTCATGGAGACCAGATCACGATTCGATTTTTATCATAATATCGCCCAGCGCTACCTGGATGACTGACAATTATTTAGTTACTTAGATAAAATATAATATATCACATTTTTGTTGATTACATAGATCATACAAAACATGATCTTACATTCCTGGGACATCAGAACATTGTACAGGGCTTATTGTTTAAAATTTAGGTGGAGGGCAGGTGGAAATCATATGGTGGTGACTATGGTAACAGTCAAAATGCAGATTTCTAGTTTATTGCGACTGTGATTTCTTAGTAATTCCCAGGCCTTTCCACATGTAACAAAAGCTGTCAAAAAGTTGAGTGGCTTCTCTGTCACCACATGTGAACTAAGGTCTAATGATTTTCTCATACACTTGTCCAAAAGAGGTGGACAAAACATGTGTTCAAAAACATGTGTGATTTTGGCCAGTAGAAAGTATTTTCAGCCATAAGAATAATATGACAGGTTTGTGAATCCAAAATTTTGAATTTTAATTTTGGAAATTTCTTTCAGAAACTGTTTCAATTGAGATGTGGTATGAGTGTATTGTATTTATTTCTCCTCCCTCTCTCTCTCTCTCTCTCTCTCTCTCTCTCTCTCTCTCTCTCTCTCTCTCTCTCTCTCTCTCTCTCTCTCTCTCTCTCTAAAATTCAATCACTCATTTTGCAATGGTTGTGTTAGCCGTGTCATCTGCCATTATTTACCTAATATTGCCTGCTGTAGACCTGGAGAAGATGCTATAACACATGTGTGAGAGTTCATTTGCAAAAACCAGATGACGTTGGGAAAAATAAATAGATAAAACATGACATGCAATGATCTCTTTGTATGGCAGTGGTTCTAATGTCCAAATTGATTTTATTGTGATGGAAACATATGAAGTCACTCCTCTTTGTCACATCCACACTATGCAATTGAAGAACATGGTAACACCGTCCCCATTCTGAGTGGTTCGGAGATATTTAGGTTTACCACTCATAGAACAAAATGGGAATGGGAAATAGGTTTTTGCTCATAACAAACTCAGAAATGCACCAAAATATACAAAACATACATATAATATAGTGTACAGAATGGGTCCAGGCAAGAGAAGATGTGAATAACTCCATTTCGCCAAAAATGTCAGATAGAACCATATGATTCTAAGGGGACAAAATGGAAGTACATGTGCTTGCATTGGTGTACACAGTCATCTGCGTTACTTCTTCACTAGTTAATATGTGTGGCTTGTTGGTGCATACAGCCAAATCAGACATGTATTATAAAAAGCCCCAACATGATTTTACACAAGGCTGAGACAGCGCAGGTGCAGCAACAAGTGAAGCAACTGCTACAATAAGCCTTTCTCCAAAACACAGACATATGCTTGCTGGCAGGGTTGACTTAACAGAAGTCCCCCACTGACACAAATCAAACTCTTCAGCGGATAGGAATTTACCACTGACTTACAGGCTGCTCCCATCAAAATGCCTGACACTGAAATGAAGCCTTCAAACACTTCTGCAGGTGCTTTTAGTAAGAGGCACTTTGGAGTTAATTATATCTATTAAAGATCTGTGTTCTGTTAGAGAGGATTACCTCAACACGGCTGCGCTCATTATGATTACGGACATGATGGACTGTATAAGGTGAAAGAAAGATGGTCAAAACATGGACATTTGCTTTAAGTATCTATTTTGTGGATTGTTTCAACTGTTTTTGCAGTTTCAGATGAAAAAGGCCAAATTAAATCAGTGAGCGTTCATTTTTTCCAAACATACTGAAGCATGGGCCATCTTTGGACACCCTGTTCCAAGCCATTTTACAACATATTGTGTCTCATAAATGATAAGTAAGTATAAATAAGTATAACTTTGAGAAAAACTTAGGTCTGATTCAGGAAGCGTTCTTAAGAAGGCAAAACTCTTCTTAAAGAGGGATGCCCCAAATTCATGAACGTGACACTAAGAACACCACTCCCCTCATTATCAGAACATTTACATTATATTGACTATGTAAATACAAAGACACACCTTCTAAACATCCATATATGGGCATGAGGCAGAACTCATTTACATTTACTCAAGTACATGTGAGTAACTTTTTGAAATATTTAATGTGTATGCTTCTATTTTTTTTTTTTTTTTTAATGTTACTCTTACTGTAAATAGCCTGCTGTATTTTGTCTAAAGTATCATCTTCTGATCATGACAGATGTGATTCAGAGCAGAGCAGCAACCAACGAGCTGCAGCTGTCACCTTTCAAAGTCTGATTAAACTATCTCTGCTCTATACCACCAATGATCACTTTCAATCTCTCAAAAAATATATTTTTTAAATGAAATATATATATTTTTAAATGATACTCATGTTGCAAAAGATTTTGATTTTTGGGTCCATTTTGACTGTGATACTATTCTAAAACTGTAGATTTTCTGTGTGTAAGAGTCCTCCTGACTGTTTTTGTTTCCATTTGTTCTTCCAGAAGAACTCTTCCAGCTACAGTAAGAACAAATTTTGTGAATGCCAAAAAATACTTCAGTAGGCCTTAAGAAGAAATTTGTGTGCCAGTTTGTTTCATGATGAGGCCCAATGAGCCCTTCACCCTTCGCCCATTGGCTACATGGGTGACTCTAGCCCCACTGAAAGGAGGTTCCAGGTATGATTATCAGACTGGATTGGACCTTGTTGTGTGGTCTGTGCATGTCAAAATTGAGCCCCCGGAGGAGGCAAGAGCACTAACGCCTCAGCCACTGAACCACATGCTTGTTATACAGTTAGATCAAAAAAATGCAACATGTTAGGGCTGGGTATTGCCAACAACTTCACGATATGATACGTTTCCTGATACAGGGTCCACGATACGATACATATCTGGATACAGGGTCCACGATACAATACATATTTTGATACATGGTCCACGATACATGTCCCGCTACAGGATCCACGATACAATACATATCTTGATACAGCGTCCATGATATAATACATATCCCGATACAGGGTCCACAATACGATACATATCCCGATGCAGAATCCATGATACAATACATATTCCAAAGAAACTGAAGAAAAACGTCATTTTTATTATGCTAAATATGTTCAGCAACTGAAACCTGCAATTGCAGTAGATAGTGAGTGTGTTGTGATGTGTTATGGGGAATGGGGGAAAACAAACTGATTGAATTCATTTTCTTTTATAATTTGTGTATCATGATACAGGTGCTCAATATGATACGTGAAGTGCTCCGTAACGATACATTGCTGATACAATATATTGAGCACAGCCCTAATATTGATCATTATTGACCATTTAAATACATACATTCTGGAGTTGCATCAGGTGTGTGCATGTATCACTTTCTTTCAACACTGGGGGAAGCAATTAATGTAATTGTTGCAGTGGTGTCTGTAACTTTAGGCAGTGAACAACACGTACAAACGACAAGAAAGAAACGTACATTTTCTATAGCGCTTTGCTCCTTTGTCACTCATTCCGACAATGAGCTTAGTATAGTTCCATTTTGGCTCGCAATGATGTGAGTTCAAGCCTATAGAGCCAGTGTGAAATGTAACACAAAGGAACATGAAGCACCGCTGTTCTCCTCAGAGGCTCTCCACATAATACATGTGTGATATGACCACTAAAGCAGCAATAAAGGAGCAGCATGAGCGCCAGCAGCGACGGGGAACCGGAAAAACCAGGAGGTGAAAGCAGCCATGAGAGGTGTGACGGAGGAGCAAAGGACGCCATAAAAGAAACGGAAAATGAAAAGGGGAAAAGGCCTTTGGAGGGAGCTATGCGCAGGGGCCAAATAAGCGGCGCGTGTGATGGTGAATGTTGTCCGGCCACTCAGATGGAAGCTGGCGGACGGGGGAGCTGGTGTTTGGTCGGTCCCCCTCTTGTGCATTGCTACCCGGGGGGGCGGATAAAGGCGAGCGGCGGCGGCGGAGAATGGAGAGGCGCTCATTCAAAAAAGGTCCACGGAGGAAAGGCCAAAGCTTCTAGAGAGCGCTGTGCACCCGATAATGCAGGACGGTCGGAGGCGAGGGGGGAGAATGGGGGGGGGTAGAGGAGCAACACCTGGGGAAGTCAACTTGGAAGTGGTGCTGGAAGAAACACATCGAGGGGCAAAGAGAAGAGGGAAATACATGGGATACAAAAAGTGAGCGGGCCTAAGTCAGCATCATTCAGTAGTTAAACATGAAGGTGAGACACTGCAGGTAGAAAAATGTAAAATGAGTGATATCAACTTGAAACTTCATATTACTGATATAAATATGAGGGAAAAAAAGTGTTGCACACTTTGTCATTTTATGTTTTTATATAAAAATAAGGTGGTTTATGTATCAAAATTGTCTGTTTTCTGTGGTGAAATCGAAATATTAGATGGAGTTTAAATGTATGGTTTTATTTTGTTGACATACACATACAGTTGTGGCCAACACTTTACATGTATGTAAACTTTATTCATTTCATAGAAAATGAATGATGGGACAAAAACCTTTATTTCTCTCATGGTTAGTGGTGGCGTGAAGCCATTTATTGTCCATAAACCTGTTTGTTTACGCTTTTCAATTAGAAACTAGCCAAATGTACCTGATCAAAGGTTTACATATTGTGCATCTTGAAACAAACATTTTTTTCTCAGTACTGTATTTCAGCTGAAGTGAGTTTTTCTTTGCTCCTGAACAATTTTCCTGGCAGTTGTTGAAGGTCATGTAACCGTTAGATCAGGGACATTTGATTAGGTTCTGTTTCATTATGATTTCAAAAGAGTAAACTCAGTTCGGTAGCGCAGTGGTTAGCGCTTGCGCTTCACAGCTAGAAGGTCCCATGTTCAATCCCGGGCCAGTATGGGGCCTTTCTGTGTGGAGTTTGCATGTTCTCCCCGTGTCTAAAGCTCTTCTGCTTTGACAATAAATGGCTTCACACAACCACTAACCATGAGTGGAAAAATATTTTTGTGTTATCATTCATATACTATAAATAACGGACATAAGATTAAAAGGGTGTGTAAACTTTTGGCCTGACCTGTTCAGAGGGGATTTTGAGTTCTGGGTCAAAACTCAACGAATCAGGCTAGGAATTAAGTATTGAGAAATCCATTCGAACAAACCTTCAAAACAAGTACAAGACTGGAAAGTTTGGAGTCTGTAGGAGCTACAGCTACTGTTCTCGTCACAATGAGAGGAAAATTGAAGTCATTGAAGTTAAAATTTCCCATATAGTTCTATAGAGAAACGATGAATCAGTCCAATAATTGCACTCCTTAGTGTAAATATAAGGTCATTTATTTGTTTCCAGGTTCAAGTTTATACGTTAAAGACCAACTCACCCCCTGTTCCAAAGTTTACTCCGCCCATCCACCAAATTCAAAAACTGGAGTGAAAGGGGCGTGCCTAGGCTTCTGCGGGGGCGGAGCCGTTTATATTCCCCACAGCGGCAGAGCTGCTGACGTCACATCAGTTCTGTGGCGTCACATCGCCGGTTGAACCAATAAGGTGACAGACTCAAATCCCATATAATTTTACCCTCAAGAGGCTGCCACACAGACGGTTTTAAGCACAAAAGTTAGATTTCTACAAATGTGCACTAAAATGTCAAAGTAATTATGGAGACATGTAGCAACACTATTAGACACCCATTTATACAGTTAATCAGCAACAAAAAGTTGATTTGGTGTTTAGTTGTTCTTTAAGAGAACAAACTGAACCAAAAACTGAAAATTGTCTGCAGTGTCTCTTAATAGAGCAAATGTTATCTTATCGACCCATAGACTTAAATGGATCAGTTTTACATCATGCTTTTAGGACACTCAAACATGCTTTTGCACTTACTTGCTATTCCTCTGTAAGAAGTTATTTTGGATTTTTAAACAGCTTCCAGGGTATGATAATAAGACTGTGATCAGTTACAGAGACAGCGGGAGGTCTTTCAGAAAACCAAACCTGTTTTATGAAAATTTACAAGTAGCCCTCGGGGGAAAATAACAGAAATAGAAATGGTTGTACGATTTCTCTACATATGAAACACTAAAAACATTACACATCTCTGCAAAGACCGCTAATATACACTGATGTGACAGTCATTTGCAGCCTGATAAACTAATTGCTCATATGCGTTCGTTACCTGCGCCAAGTCTCCAAGAGCTTTAATTGGATTCCGTTCATATACCGCCTTTATTGTCTATGTATTTTGATTTATGAAAAGTGGTCTTTGTTACACTTTTATTTGCCTACGGTATTCATAAACTAGTCTATCTATATAAGTGCTTTTTTATTAGGCAGACTCATGCACTCCTG